>APFE030378867.1:10165-49858 GCA_000404065.3 Pinus taeda | reverse complement strand
ACCTGGGAATAGCCTTTTGCTACCAACCGAGCTTTGTATTTCTCCACCTTCCCTTCTGCATTTGTCTTCTTCTTGAACACCCATTTGCTGCCAATCGGTTTCCTTCCAGCCGGCAACTCCACCAGATCCCAAGCCTCATTTTTGTGCAAAGATGCCATTTCATCAACCATGGCCTCTTTCCAGAGTTTTCCATCCTCTGAATCCACTGCTTCTTCACAGTTCTGGGATCATCATCAGTAACAGACAAAGCAAAGTTTGAACGGAAAGCAGATGGACTATAGCTTTCTGGCTGCCTTCTTTCTCGAGCTGATCTTCTCACAGCCAGAGTTGTGCCTCTTCATCTTCGATCCTCTTCTGCTACAGAGTTGATTCTTCCTCCTTTAGTTCAAACTCTATCTTCACAAAGTTCCTTTGGTTGGAATTTCATAGTTTAATAACAATCTTTCACCTTTCCTGAACACCACATCTCGACTGTACACAACCTTCCTTGTTAACTGGGTTCCAAAAGCTTAATACCCTTTAAACCATTATTTATACCCAATAAAGATGCACTTTTCAGATTTACTATCCAACTTGGTTCGTTTCTCCTTTGGAACATGTACATATGCATCACATCCAAATACCCCTAGATGTGAAAGAGAGGGTTTCTTACCAGTCCATACTTCTTGTGGAGTCTTATCCTCCAACGCTGATGAAGGTGACCTGTTGACCAAGTAACATGCAGTATCCACCGCTCTGCCCATAATTCCTGTCCTAACCCGGCACCACTGGCATGCTTCTTTCCCTTTCCATCAACGTCTTGTTCATTCTTTCTGCGACTCCATTTTGCTGAGGTGTATATGGAGTAGTCTTCTGCTGTGCTATACCACACTTCTTACAAAATTCTTCAAATTCCTTGCTGTAGAATTCTCCAACATTATCTGTCCTCAGTACCTTTATCTTAATCTCTGTCTGATTTTCCACCAAAACCTTAAATTCTTTAAACCTGTCAAAGACTTCAGATTTCTTCGTAAGGAAATATATCCATGTATTCCTTGAGAAGTCATCTATAAATGATACATAGTACACAGACTTACCCAGTGATGGAACTTTCACAGGTCCAAACACATCACTGTGCACAAGCTCTAATATTTATTTCGTCCTCTTACCACCAGAGGGGAAACTCACGCGATTCTGCTTCCCATATACACAATTTTCACAGAAATCAAAATCCAGAGAGCTATTACTCATACCTTCTACCATACCTTTACCATGAAGTATTCGAAGGCCTTCTCTCCAATATGTCCAAGCCTTTGATGCCACAACATGGTCTTCTCTCCAGAGACCACTAGATTTTCTGCTCATTTTCAGGAACCATAGAACTATTGCACCCGTCAACAACAGTGCTACCTTGCAGCTTGTACAGAGTTATCTGAGCTCCTCGCATCAATACTAGTGATCCTCGAACCATCTTGCAGGTATCCTTCTCGAACACTGTCTTTACAACTGCATCATCCAACTTGCTTACAGAAATCAGATTTCTGGCCAACGCAGGAATATGCAGAACACCCGGAAGGGTTCTAACCCTTCCACCTTGCAACTTCAACTTTACTTTTCCACGACCAATGATTCTAGCCTTCCTATCATCTCCTAAGAAGACATCACCACCATCGTATTTCTCATACTCGCAGAACCACTCTCTATGGGGAGTGAAGTGAAAGGAGGCACCTGAGTCAATCAACCATGCCTCATGATCTACATGTGTACTTGAAGAAGCCAAGTACACATCCCCACCTTCATCTGAGGTGGTTTCACCTCTGCAGAAGGAGCATCATCAGATCCCTTTCCTTTATCAGGAGCTTTAGATTTACACTCCCTTCTGAAGTGCCCTTCCTTTCCGCATTTCCAGCACACCACCTGGGTAGATCTCCTCTAGATTTAGATCTCCCACTCGATGACTTATTTTTGTTTCTGTTCTGGGATCGTCCTCGTACAGACAAGGCATCACCATTCTGGTTGTCCATATTTCTGTCTCATCTCCTCCGTCAGCAAGGCTGAGACTATTTCATCAAACTGCAAAGCAGTTGCATTGCTACCTATTGCAATAACCAGACTATCCCACGAGTCTGGTAGAGAACACAACAAACTGATGCACTTATCTTCATCTGAAATATTAATATCAACAGATAATAACTGACTTACCACAGTATTAAACGCATTCAGATGCTCTGTCACCGAGTCTCCATCTTTCATCCTCAGGTTATACAGCTTTTTCCCCAGGAATAGTTATTCACCAGAGACTTAGATTGGTACAAAGTCCCTAACTTGTCCCACAGAGCCTTCGCCGTAGCTTCCCCTGATACATTCAACAATACTGAATCTGAGACACACAATCGTATTGTGCTCTTTGCCTTCCGATCCAACTCCTTCCATTCTTCATCGGTCACTCCCATTGGTTTAGTACCCGGATCTACCGCGATCCACTGATCTTTATCCACCAACAGATCCTCCATCTTGAGTTTCCACAACTCAAAACTCTGACCATTAAACTTCTCAATCTCTATCTTTCCGCTACTTCGCCATCTTCTTTCACCACCAGAATTGATCTCGCAGATCTCCCACTGAATAGGGTCTACCACAGGCCCAAGCGAAACCCCTTAGCAACAAAGGCGTCCCCTTGAAGCCAAAACAACTCTGATACCAAATGTAGGTTTTAACCCCGCACAAAAATTACCTGCATACGAATTCTAAATCACAGAAAAATAAACAATGTGAGAGCATAACACATAAAAACACATATGCATAGAGATTTTCCCCTGGATCCCAAAACCAGGACTACCAGCTTGATTTTTCGTTATATTCCTTTCAATATTACAATACATATTTATACATGCCGAAGCATCCAATACCATGGACTGAAAAACCATCACGTCCAATACCATGGACGAAAAAACCATCGCATCCCATACCATAGACCGAAAACCATCGCGTCCAAAAAACATGTGCGAAAATCATGCACAAAACCATAGGTGGGTCCGCCCAACCTAACATAGGGTCCAAAACCAAATTTTTCCGGGGTGCTACCCGGGACCCCATAAAGTGGGGTTACGGGTACCCCTCAAACCCCCTGTTAACTATGTGGAAAGAATATAACACAACCCAACATTATCCAAAGTAGAGAAGAACTATTCTACCATTGTATGCGCTCTAGAAGTACCGACACTACTTACTAGGAGGCTATTTTAAGATGTATATGGATAACTCTGCGCTGAAGTACCTGGTCAATAAGCCTGTGTTGGGGGGGCTAATCTGCAAATGGCTCTTATTGTTCCAAGAATATGATTTTGAAGTTGTTGTGAATCCTGGATGATTGAACGCGGGATCAGACTATCTGTCGCGCAACAAAACAGGGGAGGAACCTACTAACTTTGAAAAAGGATTTCCTGACGTGCATCTATTTGCAATGCATGTCGCAGATGGTCATTTTGAGGATATAATGCACTTCCTAATAACATGAACTACACTGGAAGGATCTCTGACTAGCAAAAGAAGGAATTAGTTGTGCACACGACAGATTTCTTTGTCATTGTTGGGCATCTATACAAGATGGGGACTAATGAGATATTGCAACGATATGTACCTAAGTTTGAATGAATCATCATCCTTGCAGATGCTCATGGGGGCGTCACGGGAGGACATTATGCAGGGAGAGCAACTGCGCAGAAGATTCTATGTGCAGGGTTTTGGTGGCCAACCCTTCATCGGGATTCAAAATTATATTGCAAGGAATGTGATGTATGACAAAGTATAGGCAAGCCATCGCAGAGGGATGAAATGCCTTTAAATGCACAAATGACATTGCAAACCTCCGAGAAGTGGGCAATATATTTTGTAGGACCCATTCAGCCACAAGGGAAGATAGGAGCAAGGTACATTATCACTGCGGTGAAGTATTGGACTCATTGGGCAGAAGCGCAACCAGTGAAGGATTACACAGGCGCGTTGGCCATGAAGTTCCTCTTTGAGCATGTACTGATGCGATTTGGATGTCCAAGGATCTTGATGAGTGATCATGGTACGCACTTCCTGAATGAGATGATCAGCGCACTAACGAAGGAATTTTAGTTATATCACCAGAAGAGCACACCTTATCACCCACAAGCTAACGAGACAATAGAGGCATTCAACAAAGTGATTGAAAATGCGCTAACCAAGGTTTGTAATGCTCAGTGAAGTGATTGGGACCTATGCATACCTACAGTACTATGGGCTTATCAAACGACATGCAAGAAGCTAACGGGACAAACCCCTTTTAGGCTTGTCTATGGTGTGGAATTTGTAATTCCCATGGAATACATAGTGCCTAGTCTGCGCATAGCAACGCTCATAGGTATGACAAATTGTAGAGCCCTGGAAGAGAGGCTCGCACAGTTGGATGAGCTCGAAGAAGAAATATTTTTGGCTAGATTTCACCAGCAGGTCTAAAGCAACGTGAAAAGGCATGGCATGATTGACAAATCAAGCTGCGCACATTTAAGGTAAATGATTTGGTTTTGTTGTATGATAGTAAGTTTGATAAATTCCTCAGAAAATTCAGGATGCACTGGTTAGGGCCTTATGTTACCGACAGAGGAGCGATACATCTGGTCAAGTTAAATGGAGAACCCTTCCCAGGAAAGGTGAATGGCAGTTGCTTGAAGCCATACATCGGTAGTCTGACCATGTGACTAAATGAAAGCAACATAGTATTAGTGCTCCAGCGTGCTGAAAGGAGGCACGGGAATATAAACTACACTGCCCAAGTTGGGGAGTTGCACAATTGGAAGCTAGTGCGAAGCAAGGACGTGTCACTGGGTCCATGACAGTGCGAAGGGAGCTACACTACCAAGGGAGAAATCACGCAGGTCAGCTGGAAAGTGACCGTTAAAGTCATTGTTCATGAAAAGACGGTAGAAGT
The DNA here is from genome assembly GCA_000404065.3 of Pinus taeda. Taxonomy (NCBI): domain Eukaryota; kingdom Viridiplantae; phylum Streptophyta; class Pinopsida; order Pinales; family Pinaceae; genus Pinus; species Pinus taeda. The sequence continues at coordinate 44,922 of APFE030378867.1, read as the reverse complement.
GAGGCCAAATAGAGCAGGCGAATGACATTTAAGACGAAATTTATAGCTTAGATCCTTGAAAATTTGTCGCCAATCCGACATTAATGAACTGATTTCGGGGGGAACAATCGGATTTGAATTCAAATTTACCTATAAATTATGAGTGATTGTCCAGCAAGAAACACTTGGCATTTATAGTATTCAGCTGTTGAGCTCTTAGACGCCTATGGACCCAGAGTTTTTCGAGGCTCTCAAACAAACTCTTGCATTTCCAAACTTTCCTGAGACATCACGAGCACTGATAGAGAGTGTTATATCCTCACCCCCAGAAGTTATCAATACACAAAAAGTGGTAGAAGAGCCGGCACGAGAGATTGAGAAACAGGCCGAAGAAGCTGCCCCAGAAGTAGCTGAAGTACTGGTAGAGGTCCCTAAATCTCCGAGAATGCCGAGACCAAAGCCAACCCCAACCAAGGAGACCATGAAGGACAAGAAGGGAAACCAGCTTGCCATCCTGGTGTGCGCGTCACCAAGACAAAACCCAACAAAGTCCACTAACCAGGAGAAAGGCAAGGCCATAAACCTAGATGCAGAAGAGGAGGATATCGAAGACATCCCCATGGACGATGAGGATGTGGGAGTGGAAATAGAGGAGGTTGAAGCCTAGGGTGCAGACCCTATTACACATTTGCTAGAGTACATGCCTCCACGCAAGCCTAAGTCCATGGTCCCAAAGGACATTGATGAAAGTAAGATTCCCCTGCAAACCCCTTTGCTACTGGATGAAATCACTTTTGACAGTCTACATTTGGCATGGGTGCCCACATTGAAGCTCGAAGACTAGGACTTGGCAGACCATGAGAAGTTCCCACACCTAGAAACTGAACAGTTGATGCATCGCATCATAGACAGAAAGATGGGGATGAATGCACTAGAGAAGGTAGGACTACTCAACCTGCTCTAGGTGCCACACTATAACTGCACCCTCGTGATAGTTCTAGTCATCAAGTAGCTATTATGCTTGGTGCATGATGGGTGTCTATGGGTGGAGGAGATGATACCCATCACCGATATGTTGATTCACTGCATAACATGCCTGTCATATACAGTTGAAAATCCAGTCATGATCTTTGGTGGTAAGGGTGGCGAGCTGGCGCTCGCAGAATCCATGAAAGAGAAGTTCAAATTGGTGAAAAAGTTGCCCAGGTACGCAATCTCTAGCATCAGCGACCCCGCTCTGAAGGTGGCAACATAGATCCTCGCAGGGAAGGTGATGCAGAAGTGTCGTGTCAATGAGGTGCTAGCACCTGTCATCGCGCTCGCACAACAGTGCATGGAAGGAGTCCAGTTTAACTAGTCAGAATACCTTCGCGGCGAGTTCCTAGAAAACTTCCGCGAGGCGCAGGATCAGAGCAAGATGTTCCACTATGCATGGCTCTTGCTATCGATTGTGCTCATAGCATGGGAGCTACCAGAAGAGAGCCAATTCCCCTCGGTCACGCCCGACCTTCTTGAATCAATGAAGTACTCTTCGTTGTCGGAGACCAAGGATGTGGAGCACGTTCAGGAAAGGAAAATCTTCTGGATCCTGATGGAAATGAATATAAGGATGGCTATTAATCACTAGCCCCGATTGTCACCCACGGTATATGCTAACTTACAGAGCTATGCCGAATTAAAAGCTAACTTCCATCGAATCTCAATCAGGGCGTGGAAGGACCCTACACAAAACTGGTACGATTTGTCGTACCTAGCCACGGATGATGCCATCATGCAGTATTGGATAAATGGCTGGCAGAGTGGCGCACCTCCATGGACTTGGAAGTGGGTGGAAGTAAGTCCACCACACCAAAGAAGATGGATGAGGCCAAGTTGAAGATGGCACAGTTGGTCGAGAAGAGGAAGAAGGAAGCCGCTAAGAAGGCCAAGGCAGAGCAGACAGGAAAGGAGGCAGGAAAAAAGAACAGGAGGCACAGAGTGGGGCTCTGAAAAGGGCGCATGGTCGCCTCCACCTACAACTGAAGAAGAGGACATAGAGCAGCACATCGCGGACCCTCAAGATACATCCAGTTGTATTAAGCGCCCAAGAGAGTTGGAAAAGGGAGGTTCCAGAAAGAAGTCCAAGGTGACCAAGACTTCGCTAGACCCCATCACACTAACAGAGGGAGATTTATATGAAATTGGTGACACAGTCAGAGATGTCACCACAGAGGCCCTAGAGTAATTTGAAAAGCAGTAGCAGATTGTCCTAGGCGCCATCCAGATTGGACTGCAGGAGTTGCAGGCCCGCGTGATGCAAGTTGGTACGACATCTACCATCTTGGCTATCGATACATCAGAGGCTACCGATATGCTATGCACGTAGGCTTCCAGTGTGCTAGTGTTGTTGGATGGAGCACTAACAACAAAAAATGAGGCTAACAGGCCCACTGTTAGTGCCTTGAAGGGAGTGGGATTGAATCTGGAAGTGTTCCCGCATGAAGCACTCCACTCTTTGCAGGATGGAGTAATTGCAGAGCTAAGGGCTTGTGAGCACCACACCCTATAAGTGATCAGTGAACAAATAATAAATAATGAGCAGATGGCCTTGTAGAGGGATGCTGCCATCACTGTCGAGGCCGAGGCAACCAACTAGAATAAGAAGATCATACAAGTTGTAGAGGAGGCTTGCAGAATGGTCCCAGAATTGGCCATTCCAGAGGAGGAGCCAGTTGAGGTCTGCATCTGTAAATTGGCCACAGGGGTGCACAACACTCAGACGAAGATGGTGCGGGTTCACTTGGAGCTGAACTTGCATATTACAGAGGTTCAATTGAGAACTCAGCCTTCAACTCCACCAGAGGTAAAGGAACAATGGGTGGCCACTGTCACAGAAGCAGTTGTAGAATTGGAGAGTGTAGTAACAGACTGCACCCAATTGTTTGAACAATCATTTGAGGTCCTAATCAGCTTTTAGGAGGAACCAAACATCCAGAGGCTCGAGACGAAAGTGCACAAACTCTAATAGCACTATGATGAATCTAAGGGCATAGCGCGAACTGTCACGCTGACACAGAGGTTAGCCAAGCTGTAGGAAACCAAGCAGCTAAAGGAACAGGTGGACACAACGCTGCACAAGGAAGCAGTGCTGAAGGCACGACTAAAGCCCTGTATTGGGCAAGGAATCCCCCCAAGGCATGTTTTGGGGCTCAAAACCAAAGTTTTGATCTAATCTTGTTGTAAAGTCTCCGCGAATTGCGGGTGCAGAGCACGAAGTGTATGATAGAGTCACAGGGTTGTCCACCCTAGTCTTGCAATGTAATGTCGACCTACCCATGGGCCGCGGACCATGGGATTGTATAAATAGAGTGAGGCTCTAAGTGTAAGAAAAATAATTGGCAGCTAAGAAGAAAAAGAGGAAGAGTTGCAAGTGTAAAATGTGTCTTGGGTCGTAGAGTAGGAGAAGGCTCTGTAGTTGAGTGCACAGAGGCCTAGTAGTCCATAGCTGAGTGCACGAATCCCTGTAGCTAAGTGCGCAGGGTGGAGTCGAGCCTGTAACCGAAGAAGAAAATAATAAAGAGAATTTTTATCTTAATTCCATGTATCTTTTCTTGAGTTATTACATGTTTGATATAAATTGCAACTATACTGTTTATTTACTTCGCGCACCAGTATGAATGATTTATATTTCTAGGTATACTTTACACATGCAAGTAAGCTAAGTTAATCAACTAGCAACGGAATACTAATAAAGACTTGGGTAATAATAACATTCAACCCTTGAGTAGGGCTGCGTGAAAGCAGGACCTCAGGCTGCAAGGGACAGGTAAGTGCGCATAGCAATGTGCGCGCAAGGTTTAACCACAGACCGCTTGAACTCAATAGACGTCTTTAGGGTGCGAAAACCTAGTTCTAGCACCCTCCCATACTAATTCAGGTGAGACCTCAGTCCGATCTCTGCGGACTATTGCTGAAAGGGCCAGTAGTACCAATATTTGTTTGGCTAAATCACCTCTGAACCTGGGTCAAGCCCCAACAAGCCAAAAAATGGTTCCGTTGCTGGGACCAAGATCTGCATAAGAGATGTCTGATGCCATGTCACTGGAATTTGACAAAGAAAGAAATTGAAGGGTGGTTGAACATACAGATTCATGAGTTCGCAGCGCAGGAAAATAGGAATCCACAAGTATCGAAGGAACAGTGGTTAGAGCATTACTTATATACAAAAATCCACAAAATTTTCTTTGCATCCTTCCCTTCTGAATTGTATGAGTTGATCATGAAGCTAGCAGATAGTCAAGGAAGGTGTAGGCTCGATGAACCGATTTTGTGGACTCTAGAGTTGGTGCGTAGACTAGAAGCGTCGGAAGATAAGTTCACGCGCACTGTGGACCATTGGATCGATCGAATTATAGGAGGGTTTATCACCAAGTTGGCAGTAGATACTTTAGTTAGCTACAACGAGGCGGAATGATGGTTCCTCAAAGGAACGCGAGGTAAGTAAATTAAATCTTTGAACACTTGGATTAAAATTCTACTGTGTGAAAAGAGGGTTATGCGAATAAATTTATGTTTGGGGCTACACGAAGTGGGAGGATCTATAGAAGTGAAGGTAGTGCAGAGATAGAAACTAGCCCCTAGATTTCACCTCAGCAAGAAAGCGAGGAAGAGCTCGCGAGAGTTTCACGAAGGAGTGCGATCAGTCTGATAAGGCAATGAATTCCGCACATACCACCCCCACCTACACCACCACCAGTTTCATCATCTTCACCCCCATATTCACCCACACCACAGTTTAATATGGCAAGTGCAATAAAGTTGTTGGTATTCAGAGGAGTAGGAAACGAAGATCTGAACCAATTTTGGTTCGTAGTAAAGGCTGTATGGGAAGCGCAAGGAGTCACAGATGATAATATCAAGAAGGAAACATTGGTTAGCGCCTTACAGGATCGTGCACTAACATGGTACGTCAAGCATTCCAATGACAATCCAAACGCAGGGATCACAGATATCCAAGTTGCGCTAAACAAGGAATTTAGCAGACCAAAATCAAAGACATAGCCGATCATCAGATTTAAGAAATCGCGAGGCTTCTAGGTGAGACCCCCTGCGAGATGGATGAGAGACTGAAGGGTATGATTCACGAAGCCAACATGACCTTGACAGATGGACAACACCATGCATGTTTTATAGCATCACTAACACCGCATCTAAGGACCGAGCTATCACAGCAGAAGCTATCTACTCAGGTCGAAGCCTTGGATATTGCAATGAGGCTTCACTAGACCCCGATATAGGATCCTAGACTGGGAGTGCAACAGATCCACGTGCAGTTGAAAAAATTGTGTCTTGAGATGCAGATTTTGAAATAAGATAGGACAACTCGGCCAGAGGCATGCGAGGAGGTATGGTGCATAAAATGCAAGGGATAGGGACATGACAAGGACCATTGTCTAGTTTTCACGAACTACCTAGCAGTAGGAGGGCCAATGCCATTGAGGCCAGAGGCACAAGCAGGACCGAGTGCGGAACTTGCACTATGGTGCATGATTTGTCAAATAAGAGGGAAGCATGCTACAGATAACTGCCACCTATTATAAAAGTATACATAGACGTCCCAATAGTTGTTCTGTAATTTTTGTAGATGAATTGGCCATGATGAGCGTACCTGTAGAAGTTATGAATTGATGATGGATCAGACTCCTACCTAGAGAGTTCAGACGAAAATGCAAGCCCTCGATCAAAATGTAGGGATGGCATGCACTGGATTTTAGGGGCGCGGACGAGGACGAGGTGGAATGGGACCAGGAAGGGGTCGCGAAGAACTGATTTGTTACAATTGCGAAGGGCCAAGGCATTATGCCCGTGATTGTACAAATCTGACTAGAGAATCATATTTATATTATACCCAGTTTAATCATGAGATGGAGGACTGCCCCACACTGATAGCGAGGTTTCATGATAAAGGAACACTCTAGGCTCCTCCAACTAAGAACCTGCAAATAATGAGGTCTGAGCCACGCGAAGTGGACACAAATGTAAACATCGTGCTTCGAAGCGATATCACGACAAGAGATGACAAGGGTAAGCAACTTGAAGAAAGTGCTTGGGTTCGCAAAGCTCCTACAAAGGAACCAGAGTTCGATTTGGAGCGCGCAAAGGAGACATTCATGGAAGCAAATAAGAGCTTCACGGAGGCCTCCAATTCAAGTAGTAAAGACAAACTAGAACCGGAGATGGACCCATCAATGCTTACTACCTTTCTGGAGATATGCATGAAGCTGTTGAACCACAACAAGGCTGTAAAGGGACTATAGGAACTCATCACTAGGTGTGCTGGGTTAGGAGAACCACACGTAGTTCGGAAGATCAGGAAGCACACAGCGCGAACACGAAGGGAGATGAGATTGACTGTGCAAATCAGGGAATATGAAATGGATCAAGTGATTCTAGATCTAGGATCAGATGTGAACCTCCTGACGAAGCAGACATCGGAGTGCATGGGCAGGCCTGCATTGCAATGTTCTCCTATTCAATTGTGAATAGCAAACCAAAAAAATATCCTACCGATGGGAATATTGCAGGGAATAACGGTAGATATCGAAGGTGTGAGCGCGCTTGCAGATTTCGAAGTGATAGAGATTGTTGATGACAATAATCCCTATCCCACGCTACAAGGAATAGATTGGGCTACTGATATGAATGGAGTGATAAATCTAAAGAAGCGCAAAATGATTTTTGAGAAAAAGTCACTATGTGTAGTGGTACCTTTAGACCCTGCGGAAGGATCGCGGTACACAGAGCCAGTACACAACGATGAGAGCGGTGATGATCTAGACTGTATCTACAAGATAACTGCTTGGGAATAGGATAGGGTGAATCTAACAGTGGATGACATGATTTCGTGGGAGCACCGAAGCTCCTGCACATCAGATTCAGACGAGGAAATAGAAGGATGGAAGAACCGGTTACACAAGGTAACCACACTCAATTGCAACATGATGATAAAGTCACTACGTTGTGTAGCAAAAGAGGCAAAGGATCTGCCTATGTATGATAGGTTGACAGTGGTGGATGAATTTCTGAAAAAATTTGAAAGTGAGGTGCCAAAACAGTAGCGGTTCGATGCTCTGAAATGGGCACTGTGCGCTATGCCCGCAAGGTGGTGGGGTACACATCAACAAAATTTTAAGGACTGTCGGGGATGTAGAAGGATGATGCGTCTACAATTTGGGAAACTGTAGATGCAGCTAACATACAAGTATGACGGATGGGATGATCCACATGCACACCTCGCGAAATGGACCAAGGTCTACGGGAAAGAGCCACAACTTGAATGGGTGCATTTGTTCTGTCATACCTTGGATGTCATACCCATGAATTGGTATACTGAGACAGAGCTCCACCATGGCACGAGCGAATGGGATATCTTGCGTGAAGGATTCCTGTTAACCTTCACGTTTGAAGATCGTTGGTGGAATACTGTTGATGATGCGCAACAAGCAGTAAAAGCAGCTATATTCAAAATACCCCAGGAGCTAATGGAAGTGCTTCAATCAGAACGGACGACCCAGCTAAGCTGCACGCTGGAGTGTTACAATGTAAATATTGAGGAGGATGACGAGGATCTGTAGAAAATTAACATTCCAAAAATTGAAGGCTGTCGTGAGGTTTGAGGACCATTTATTGAAGATCCTGACATCATTGCACCACTAAAAATAAAGTAGGTCAACATTAGGATAGAGGCTGAACCAAAATATACAATGCTCAGTGATTATTGCGATGATGCCACGATGGATAAGGTCACTGAGTTACTCTGTGAGTACCAAGACTTATTCCCGATCAAGATTACGGACTTAAAAGGGATTTTTGGCAACTTAGGGATGATGAAGATCACCCTGAAACCTGACATGAAGCCAGTTAAGCAGAGGCCTTACCGCTTGAATCCGAAGTATAAGGAAAAGGTCCACATAGAATTAGGCAAAATGCTTGCAGCTGGAATTATTGAGCAGGTGGAAGAATCTGACTGGGTGAGCCTTATGGTAGTACAAGAGAAAAAGAAGAAGGGTGAAATAAGAATATGCGTGGACCTCAAGAGCTGAATGACGCCTGTGTACACAACCCATTCTAGACACTGTTCATAGATGAAGTATTGGAAAATGTTGGTGGACAAGAAGCATACTCATTCATAGATGGGTTCTTAGGTTACCACCAGATCAAAATCACGCCAGAAGACAGGAGCAAGATGACCTTCACAACAGAACAGGGCTGCTTTCAATACACCATTATGCCATTTGGGTTGAAGAATATGCCAACCATCTTTTCGCGCATTGTTGTTTCCGTATTTAAAGAATGCATCCATAAGTTCCTGGAGGTCTATCTAGATGAATGGATTGTCTTTGGATTGGTTAAGCACCACGTAGCAAGCTTACATTTGATGCTGGATACTTGTCGATAACACCAGATTGTGCTGAACCTTAAGAAGTGCACATTCCTCATTCCCTTTGGGAACCTATTGGGACATGTGGTCTACAAACAGGGGCTGATGGTGGATCCTATGAAGATTTTCGTGATTCTAAATCTTGAAGCACCACGAAGTGTTAAATAGTTGCGCGCTACCTTAAGACACACAGGGTACTACAGGAAGTTCATCAAAATCTATGCGCAAATTACCGTGCCAATGGAGAAAATATTGAAAAAGAATGTCACATTTTGTGAGAATGATGATTGCATGAAGAGCTTGGATGTCCTAAAGGGGAAACTGGCCTCTGCTCCAATCTTGGTCTTTCCAAAATGGGATGTGGAGTTTCATGTTCATGTTGATGCGTCGTGTATCGCACTGGGAGCACTACTCACACAAGAGGGAGGAGAAGGCTTGGATCATCCTATCACATTTGCAAGTTGTGGATTGTCCAAAGCCGAGAAGAACTATTCCACAACCAAGCGCGAGGGGTCGGCGATGGTGTATGCGCTCCAAAAATACTGACACTATTTGCTAGGAGGACATTTCAAGATGTATACTAACCATTCCGTGCTAAAGTACTAAGTCAATAAGCCTGTGTTGGGGGGGCACATATGTAGGTGGCTCTTATTGTTTCAAGAATATGACTTTGAGGTCGTGGTAAAACCTGAATGCCTGAACACAGGACTAGATCACTTGTCGCGTATTGAGACGGATGAGGAACCTACTAGTTTGGAAGAAGGATTACCTAACACACAACTCTTTCCAGTGCGCATCGCGGATGAGCACTTCGAAGATATAATCCACTTTCTGACAACAGGAACTGTGTTGTTGATATCCATATATTTTTGACATGCTTCTAAGTTCTACAAACCTGGATTGATATTTAAAATACTTGTGTTAATTTACTCAATAAATTGACCCGACATTTTGGCGTTGTTTCCAGGGAAGAATTCATCAACATAGTCAATTAGAGGATAAAAAGAAAATATAAAAAATAAAAACACAAACAAAAAATTAGTTTTTCTAGCTATGTTTTTTTTATGCCTAGAGATAGAGATCAGAAAGGTAGATTCATTAGGCAAAAATCCCCCAAAAATTCAACCATCCATAGGGGCAGGACCATTAGAACTAACTATACCAGTTTCTGGTAAACCAACTCTAGAGGAATTAGAAGAGAGAAAAAGATCAAGAAAAAGATTAACTTTAATTGAATGAAAAACATTTTTAGCCTTGGAAGTAAAAAGAAAACAAACCCCAAAATGAATACCAACTGTAGAAAAACAAAAGGAAACAAGGAAAATTGTTAAACAATTAGATTAGCACATTCTTGAACCAATAGATCAACCTATTTTTGAAAAAAACAACAAGTTGAATCTCAAATTGCTATAGAAATAGTTGAAAATATGACAGAAGAAGGGCAAGGATCCACTAACCTCACTCCAAAACAAAGACTTCAATATGAAAGACAATAGAAAGAATGGCAAAGACAAAGGTAGGAAGAAGCAAGGATAGAAGCGGAAGGAAAAAACGAAGAAAGAAAAACAGAGTATGATAACAAAAGACTACACGATAACAAACAAGAAAATAATGATGATCAGGAAGCTACTTTTGGATTTCCAATATTAGATACAATAAAAATATTAGGAGAAGAAGCGAAAATGAAAAAAAATCCACCTTCTATGTTGCCTAACTTTTATGAAATGTCAACAGAAGATCCTGACTCATTATGTTCAAATTTGATATCTTGTGTAGAACTTATGGGTACACAGATGACACACACAAGCTTTGTCTCTTTCTTGCTACTTTGAAAGCAAAAATATTAAAATTGTTTATGGGTTTAGGAGAACATACAGTTACTTCTTGGGATGACATGAAGAAAATATTTCTTAAAAAGTATCAAGCCTATTGCAGGCCTAGAGACTCGAATGAAGATCTTTTTAGAATGACACAACAAGAAGATGAAAGTTTAGAAGAGTATTTGGAAAGATTTCTCTACAATTTTCAAAAATATAAACAACACTCTCTGAACCCTGATACCATTCATACAATATTTCTCAAAGGTATAAGAGATGAATATCTTGACATTCTTAATGTAATGGACAAGGGGGATATTTCAAACTTGTCATTTAATGAAATTGCAGAACTATGTCAAAAATATTCTAAAGGAAGATCAGAGACTAGAAAGAGATATATTAGTTCAAAAGCTTCAAAGTCAGTAGCATGAGGAGTAACAAGAGCGGAAATAGGGAGCTTGCTCGAAAAATTTAAAATTGATCTTCTAAGAACTTTAGGGACACAAGTAGATGTTTTGAAACCTAACAAAAAGAAAGAATAACAAGATCAAATCTTAGCAATCTTTTGTCCCAAGTTTAGGAAGAAACATCCATTAAGATAATGTCCTTTGGATAATATTCAGGTATGTGGTCTTTGCACAAAAAACCATTCAACAGAAAACTGTCAAAAGTTGAAAGAATTGCAAATGAATCCAATGGAAGTAAAATCATTGAGATTTATCCTGGAAATAATTTGAATATTGGTAGTAGCTTACAATCATCACAAGAACAAGAGGTAATAGCATTGTTACAGAAATACTCAAAGCTTTTGCCTTGGATTACATAGACATGCAGGGGATTCATCCAAAAACATGTATCCACCACATCTACACTAATGATCATATCAAACTAGTAAGGCAGCCTCAAAGAAGAATGAATCCCATGATGGAAGAAATAGTGAAAGAAGAATTGCAGAAATTGTTACATATTGGATTCATCTATCCTTTTTCTAATAGTCAATGGGTTTCTCCTTTAGTGGTAGTGCTGAAGAAAAATGGGAATTGGAGAATATGTGTAGACTACAGGGAATTGAACAAATCGACATTAACGATCATTTCCCGCTAGCATTTATTGACCAAGTACTAGATTCATTAGCTGGGAAGAAGTTCTTTTCTTTTCTAGATGGATTTAGTGGGTATAATCAGATGAGAATAACATTGGAAGACCAGGACACAAAAACATTTACTTGCCCATGGGGAACATATTCATACAATTTTTTTCCTTTTGGGTTATGTAATGCACCTTCTACTTTCCAAAGAGCAGTCCTTGCAACCTTTGTTGATATAATCCATGAATGTGTAGAAGTTTATATGGATGATTTCATTGTATATGGAAACACATTTGATTATTGTTTGAAAAATATTGAGAAAGTTTTGAAAACATGCATGGAGACAAATTTATCCCTAAGCAATGAAAAATTCTTCATGATGTTAACAGAAAGGATAGTGTTGTGACACCATATTTCTTCATCGAGAGTTAAGGCGGACCTTGCAAAAATACAAGTCAATGTGAATTTAATGCCACCTACAACTCAAAAGGAAGTAAGACGTTTCTTGGGTTATGCAGGCTACTATAGGAGATTTATTGAAAATTTCAATAAAATACCTTTGCCTTTATTCAAGTTAATCGCAAAAGATGTTGAATTCCAATGGACAAATAATTGTCAACATTCATTTCAACTATTAAAAGAAAAAATGTTAGTTGCCCCCATTCTTGGAGGACCAAATTGGTCTTTGCCATCTCATGTTTCCACTGATGCATAGAAAGTTAACTGCGTATCATCCTAACGAAAACAGACAAGTGGAGTCAAGAAACAAAGTCCTAGAGAATATCATGACGAAAACTATACAAATGAATAGAAAGGTCTGGTCAGAGAAATTGAGAGATGCACTATGGGCATACAGGATAACATGGAAGAACACAACTGGGCTTAGTCCATATCAATTGGTGTAAGGGAAAGAAGTTATGCTACCCATAAAATTTCAAATACATACATTCAAACTAACAGAAAATTTGAGAATGGAATTATCTGAAGCACAACAACAACGAGTCATGGAATTAAATCAATTGGATGAAATAAGACAACAAGTAGTGGAGCACACATCTCTTGTGCAGAAAAAAAGAGTAAAATGGCATGATCGATTTATCAAAAACAAAACATTCAATAAGGGAGATTGAGCATTATTGTTTGACTCCAAGTTTGAGGATTTAAAATAAAAGTTTACAACTCATTGGCTAGGGCCATATGAGATAGAAGAGATCTTTGATAATGGAGTTTTCAAAATAAAAACAATTGATGAAGCATCTATTTCATTTGTAGTTAATGGACATAGGCTTAAAGTCTACAATAAGCCTATAAATAAAGAGGATTTTATGAAAATAATTTCAACAGACACTGATTTGGAAATAATGGAAAAACATAGAAATATGCCTTGCATAATTCCATAAGAATAAAAAAAAAATAAAAAAATTGCTTGTGAAAATCCAGGAAAATGGCACAAAGAAAACTCGAATTCATATAGGAAAACCAACTAGTTTGGTGTGTATGAATTCTTTACCTTGTTTTACTCTTACTTGTGTTTGATTTTGCAGAAATAATCCTCTAAGAAATGCAAGACTTGAGGACAAGTCTTAACATAAGCAAGGGGGAAGTTTGTAATAAAATTATGCAAATAGTTTGAGCAGCTGAATTGCAGAAGGAACCTGAATTACATGTCAGAAGGGACCTGATACATCATTGAAAATATTGTGTAGAAGGGACCTGAGATATCATTATGCAGAAGGAACATGTATCATAGAAGCAACATAAAATATTGTTTAAAAGTACATGTTAGAAGGGACCTGAAACATCAATTACAAACTGCAGAAGGGACCTGAACAACATCAACATTCAAGATTCTGAATCAATGTCATATGTGAAAACATGATGCAGAAATAAGTCTCTACATTTTAATATATCCTGGAAGAGCCATCAAAGACATTGTCAACTATAATTTTACCAGAGGACATCATTGACATCAAATACTTTATGGGAGTACAAGTACAGTAAGTAAAAATTTTTGCTCTTAAAATTTCGATTTTTTTTTTAATTTTCTAGAAGTTGAAAGAATAACTTCGGCGTAAATCACATGAAGACAGACATTTGTCGACGCATTTCGAACCAACTAGTGTGGTTCATCATCAGGACAAGTTGAAGAAACAGATCCAGCTAAGCATGTTAAATAGTCTGAGCAGAGATTCCAACGGCTAAACAAGCTGTTATTGCTTGATATGAATTCTATTCCTACCTTCATTATTATCACCACTACTATCATCACTTATTCATTACCCTTTTCTACATTTATCCATCATTTCCTATACCATCATTCCATATCATAATTCAAATCATTGTTGACCTACAACAAAACAACAAAGGTTAGTGTCATAGAAAATTTAATTTTGAACATGACCATTCTAGGGTCATTTTAAAATTAAATTAAAAAATGAAAAGTGCAATATACCTAAGTTATGATTAAGGACCAAGTGCACAATGTAAAATTATTAAGGACCAAGTCGAAATGATGCAATAAAATTCAAGGTTGAAATGATGCAACAAAATGCAAGGGAACGAAGGTATGCAGTGATATTATGATGCATTTCGATGGGCATACAAATGAATGGATGGTTAAATGATGCAAAGAAATGGTTGATTACATGTTTTACAAATACAAAGGAATGAAGGTGTGGCACACAAAAAGCAGATAATATGATTTACGGTGATGAGACAATCATAAACACCATGGAGGAAAGGAAAAAGGGGAAATGTTGTCAACAAGACACATGGCAGCCAAAGGTACGCAGTTAGACTATGTGCTGGAAGGTAGAAACAGTCAAAACCCTTCAAACAAACATACAAACACTTCAAAGACTGCAACTATGCTATTTTCTCACTCTGTAAAATATTTCTCTATATTAATTTGTTTTTCCCACCATCATAGCCAAATTCCTCTCAGGTAGAGGTGCATAACGTTGTGCATTTATGAGCATGCATAAAAAAAAATTGTGGAAGGAGAAATAAGAAGCAAAACGAAAAAAAGGAAGTGAGGGCTACGTAAAGTAAGAACCCTGAACAGAGGAAGAAACACAAAATATATAGGGAGCTGTGGAAAGAAGAAGGCATCGGTTTTCAAGAAGATAGAGGACTGCAATTTTATCCACATTTAGGTTGACTAAGCGCTCCACTAGACTCCATAAATCCCGAAAAAGAAGGTAAGAGATCGCCTCCATATTGTCATAAGTTGTTAACAGATTTCAAGGAACATAACTGGTGTTAAGTATTGCATTGTGTCATGTAAAAAATGAGTTAAAACTCCAGTTTAGAAACCTGAGTGATTTCTACCGAATAACTTAACTTTGCCACCTATTATCACATGAGGATTCTAAGCTAATTGACGAAGAGTCTTAACGGCAGTGATGTTGTGAAAACGTAGGGATACGAGGCTAAAACTCAGAGAAAACCTCATAATTGATCCAAAGCAGGTAAATGAAATCAAATCTTCCACATTTAGCCACGGAATTGTCATATTTTGTTTAAGAAAATAGAGTGTTGCACATTGAGTGAATTTATAAAAGATACAGTGAGCCATTGGTTAATTATTTTTGCAAGCAGTGATCCTAAATCACTTCAATTCGAATGCACAATGAATTTGTCTTTGTGGAGGAAGAGTTATATATGAATTTGAAGGGTAGAAGGACACTTTGGCATGATTTTTCTGAAAATAACATTTACACAGTAGGCTACACCAAAACAGAGTTTTCGATTTTGATTTGGAAAACATAATTTATCCTATATTTTTATATACAGTGGTCATAATTAATGTATGGTTTGTATGAGAAAATTCGTTTCATTCACATGCACAGTGAGAATTTTTTAAATAGATTTGGGATTTTGATGAATTTTGGCAAAAACTGAGATCGAATTATGAGTTAAGGGGCAATAAAAACATGATCAAAATGTTTTTATGATCTTTGTATGCAGAGAGCAATGTTTTTTTTTTATGGGTTTTGAAGAATAGTGAACCGTTTATTTTTTGTAGCATAACAAAGGCTGAACAAGGTTGATTTCATTGTTTTTTTTTTTTATGAAGAGCATCAGAGAGGAGGTAAGCCCTATCACCATAATGCATGAATAAATCAACAAAGATCTGTATGTATTCTTAATTTTTATTTTCAAAATGAGAATGATGACATTGCAAGATTATATAAATTGGTTTTCAGAGCATATGGCTACCAGGGTAGAACCAAAATAATTCCAGATTGAACATTGGGAGAAAGAGACAATAGAAAAACTTTATCAGGCTTGTATTATAGGCTTCCTCCAAAAGTTTAAAGGGCACAATGAAAGCATCACCAGGGAGTTTATAAACAATTATGCACAAGACCAAACCATGGTGGGAAACCTAGTTATCCCATTGATTCCAGAATTCATTTCTCAGGCCTTAGATCTACCACTGTCAGGGGAACAATATCATAAGGGATTACACTTCAAGAAAAGGGATGGGCTTTCTTTTTAGAGAAAAATAGGAAGGGATCATTTGATAGAACCAAGGGCATATCTAGGGAATTGTTTAATGAGCCATGGGAAGAATTGGTTTTAATTATTCAGAATTTTTTCACATGTGAGAGAGGGCACAATGTGGTGCATCTTTATCATGTCAGATTTCTCCATCATATAAAAGGATAAGTGAAAATCAATTTTCCATATCAAATGAAAGCCAAGGGTGTAGTATGGAAAGAGTTTTTAGTTCAACATCATTTTGAAGAACATACCATAGAGGAAAAGTATAAACCAATTCATGAAACAAGAAGCATAATGAACTCACCTCTCTATCGAAGGAAAAGGTCTAAAAAGCAACAAAATACTATCATGGTTGAGAGAGAAGCATCTTTCATATCCACTCGCGTGAGGCATAGGAGAAAAATTCCAGCGGAGACAAGTAGTAAAGAGAATGATCCTAAGGTACAGATTGTTGAAACACCTTCCACATAAAAACAAGTTGATGAAATGATTGGGATATTGGAAAAAGAAGCCTATGAAAATACATTGGAGAAAGATTCATACTTTGGTAATGTTGAATCCACTTCATTTTCCAAACGCACACAATAATTGGAGGAAGAGTTTCACCTTAGAAAAATAAAAGAGCTAACAGATCAATTGGAGATAAGTAGAATTATAGAGAGGCATTTGAAGAAAGAAAACAAGACATAAAAGAAAAGCAATGCAAAATTGATCAAGGAAAATGAAAAGCTAAATGAGGAAGTTGGAAAACTAGAAACAAAGAATGATCTTCTTTGCAGGCAAGCTTTCAGGTGGCTCAATGACAAAAACTTATGGAAGAACAAGTATGAAAAACAAAAAGTCAAGTCTACAATCTATAAGGAAGAGCAGTACAAGGGAATTGACTGTCTACTGCAAGAAGCACAATAGGAGGCATTTGGATCAGGTACAAGGTTTACATCAAAGCTCAAAAGGTCCAAGAGGAATAAGAAATCACGAGGACATGCTTGTAAATCAACAAGGGGGAGATGTTGGCCCTCATTTTTTATCCATTTTTTCTTAATTAAATACACTTAATTTCCATGTTATCCATCCATTTACCATAATATACACCCCATTTTTACCAATTTATGCATATTCAGGTATATAAATTAAGTTTTGCAAATTTTAGATGTTTTTACAAAAATTGGATTTTAAGTGCATTTTTTGACATGACTAGAAATTCCCGTAATGGGTTCGTTGATGTCATGCTTGTAGGACACCTAGGAATGATATGAGCACATTTCTAGAACTTGGGAACTAAGATTGAATGTGTCCCTATTTTTCTACTCAAACCGAGCTTAAACAAGCCCGGTCAAAGCTGGTCAAATAGGACCAGTCATTTAGAAAATCCCTAGGAAATAGGCCAATTTTAGGATTTCATGGGATTTTCTAGATTTTGAGTGATTGGATGGATGGGCTCAACCTAGATAGATAGGAAAATTATAGGCATAGCTGTTAGAGACATTTTAGATCAATTTGTTTCATATTTCTCTATTTAAGCCAAAACATTGAAGGCATGAGTATGTAGAATTTGTATAATTTCATATTTAGACTTCTGAATATTTTGAATTAATTTGAGGAACCTGTTCTATTTTTTTTTTACTGTTCAATGCCATGGATGATTGAATGACTTTGCAGTAGCTGATAATCTCTTGAAGTGTGTAAGGCAAGGGTGGAGGCCCCCCACACCAAGCTAAGTACACTTCATGGTTAATTTAGCTTAATTTTCATAAACTAGTTTTGCTCCAGATTTGTTTATTTAATTAGATGTATGATGATTTATTATGTTTTCTGATGAATCTTGGTTTACTTCTAAGTTGTATATGAAGGGAAAAACCATTGTTTAAGATAAACTCTCCTTCTATCTGATCAAAGAATACAAACTAGAATTCATCTTTCTTGCTTTCAAGTGATTTTCTGAATTTCCGGTTTTCTAACAATGGCATTAATGATGAATGAATTTGTAATGAATAACAACAAGGACCTCTTTAGTTAAAAGCCTCTTCTATTATTATTTTATGCATCTTAACCTATTGTTCATTAGTGGTTTTTGATTTTTGTTCATGAAGTAGTATTGTAGAAGAAGGTCAATCTGGTTCTCTTAAGTTAGGAGCCACTTCTCTTACTTATTACATATTGAATTAGAAATTATTTAGTTTAATTTTATATTTTTAATATGCACTTCTAATTAGTTTATAATTTCATTTCCTTTAGTTTCCATAAACTATCTTCTAAAACTGATTATAGTTGATATCCATATATTTTGGACATGTTTCTAAGTTCTACAAACTTGGATCGATATTTAAAATACTTGTTTTAATTTACTCAATAAATTGACCCAACACAAGGTTTACAACCATTTCTCGAATTTAAGAGAAAAGGCTTCTGACAAGAGTTTGAGAACTATGTTATATTCGACAATGTTATTATTTGTTGGACCCAAACAAATACCTTGAAGATCAATAAAATCACCATGGGGGTGATAAATAGCCCATGTTGCGGATGATAAATTCTGGGTATTACGACAATCGACATAAGGAGTCAAATACATCTGCAAAGCAGGGGAAGACATAACAAGCAAGAAAACTGCTTGAAAAAACACACCAAACCAAGCTGCACAAAAATGAATAACACATTTATGTATATAACCAACCATGCGAGATGACTCATGCATAATACGTTTTGATGGAGTCCATTTCCAGACTCGGGTAATCAATCAACATAGAAGAAAACTGAATTTTTATCGTTGACATGACGTGTAAACATTGACTCAGCCAAATAATAGAGTAAAACTCAAATAAGGTTGTGACCCCATACTCCCTGGGTGAGTGAGGGTTACAATTCATAAGATGGAAACCCCATTTCGATAATGGGCAAATAGTAGAGACTCGACGGGAAAGTCGCATGAAAGGAGGTGAGAAAAAATTGAACTCATGATGAGGAAAATGTGCCCCTAGCATGAATCATTGAGGTACTTGCCCCCCAAGCTTCATTTCATTCAGCTAGGTGGATGGAAATAAGGTTCACTTTTGAGATCTAGAAAAGAATCGACAGGGATTTTATGAGATCTTCACAAAAGACTCGATTTGTAAAGGGAGTTGTTTCATTTTTTAACGAGGTTAACACAGTAAAAAGAACTATCCTCGGACATCTGTTTCTTTTTCTTTTAACGAGGTTGATATAGAAACAAACTATCCCCATACTCCTTGATTCATTTTTTAACAAGCTTGACACAAGACAAGGAACTATGCTCTTGTACTTGGTTTATGGACCATACGAGAACATGGCTCCCAAGAGGTCCTCACTTGATGGGAGAACCATGCTATGGGAGGAATACATGCCAACCGGTACCAATGACAGATCAAGTTCTAATGCCCCCAATACATAATGTACGATACCATCTGTGTCAACATCAACAGATATGAAGATGGAATGAGTAGCCACATAATTAACCTATGGCGGGGAAGGTACTGCTTGTAGAAAAGAACCAATAGGGGATGATGGTTGAAAACAAGGCACTTGGTGACCAATGAATGACAATTGATCAATGGTCACTATTCTCCCTTCATGTGGAAACAAACCACATGGAAAAGTGAAGAAACAAGATTTCCCATGACATAAACATAGTCACTTCCAATGATAAGATTAAAATCTAAGGGACCTTGGAATACCATCACGCCTATATAGATGGTCTTTCCTACCAAAGTAAAAGGGAACTTCAGAAGGATCCTTAAGGGCTGTCTAGTTCCTTCGTTGAAAGCCAACAGATTCTGGGTGACAGGCACAATCTGTGGGGAACCCAAATCTTGCGAAGTAGTAGAAGACATGATGCTAACAAACACACCTTCATCTAGTATAGTTTCACATACTACCATATTATAGGCTTGTACTGTGATCTAGAAAGGCACATAAGATGGAAGGCGGAAAGAAGTCAATTGACTCCAACCAAAAGAAACGACAGAACTACTTTGTGGGGGTATCATATGATTCCCCCCATGCTTTGCAGGAATAGGAGGACTCTCCTAAACAACTGGGACAGGAGGGCCACTCTTTGACTCATGAGAATATGAGGAGACGAGAAGAACATGAGCAGTATGATAACCACTCTCTTCGAGAATAGAGTGAACGATTGAAGGGGGATCCAAGTTGATAATCTTTCTAACCAATGGTTGGTTAGGAATAGACAAAAGAGTCATGCTCAAGAAGAGCCAGATGGGCAAGAGATGAATCCAAATCAATCTCTTTACCAACTAGGAGAGGGTTAGAAGAAATTCTCTAATAACCAATACGGAGTTGGACTTGAGGAGCTATAATGTTTTCCAAAATTTTGGAAACTTTATCCATAAGAGGACAAAGGTGAAGAAGATGCTTCCCTTCACATAACTACAGGGGAATCTAATCTTTCCCTTCTTCTTACTATTATTATCTGAAAGTGTAGCATCAACATGATCACCAGAGATCAACGGGGATGGTCGATTCAGGTCTTGAGACCATACCTCTAAGACTCTAGGGATGCCAGGACAGTCTCGAAGGAAATGGTCACCCTTACACAGCTTGCAAGGGAATCTGACTTTCTTTGGAGGATCGAAAGGTTTATCTATGGGAGGTGCATTTGGAGCAATAGTTGCATGGCTGGCCTCTTGCTTATCTGACCTCTTCTTCTTTGTCTTCTTCTTCTTCTTCTTCTTAGCCTCCTGGTTATTGGATTTCAAACTTTTACCACGCGAAGTAGAAGAGGAGGGTGAAGAAATAGGGGAAGAAGGTGAGTGGTCAACCTTAGAATCATCGTGATGTGGTTCAAATGAAGGAGATGGCTGGGTAGGAGTTGGGACACTGAGGACCACCGAGGTTGAAAATAACCAAATAGGTAAACCAATGGTTAACTGAGGGAGGGACAACATTGCCATATAAGGAGCACCAGCATTTCCAAAAGAAGGAAAAGGACCAGGATTCTCATCTGAGGGGAATCCTTGATTGGTAGAATCTAGAAATGTTGCCATTGGAATCAACCCTAGAGAATCACTAAGGAAGATAACTTTAACTAGGAATATTTCATGGGTAGTTAATTTTAAGACACTGAAACAAAACATTTCCTTTTCATATTTCAAGAGTCGAGAACAAGGCGAAGATGAATCTAGTCACTTTCAGTTTGAACGAGATCGAAAGGACATGTGCTCGATGATATTTTAAATTTAAAGAGTCAAAAATGCCAAAAAGACTGCTCAGGATAATCTAGGCAAAAGGGATTACCATGTAACCGTGAACTGTAGAATCCCTCCCTGCGAATCGAAAAGTACGAGCAGGCAATCTCCCTAAATGTTGTGTTCATTGTATCACATTTACAAGGCGGCAAACTCGGCTTCCTACGGATAAAGGATTGCAAAGCTAGTGAGGTCTCTCTTTATATACGCGATGGTATGGGAAGCACAAATCCGTACTAGCGTTGTCTAATGCCGAAGCGAACTACAACTGCTAGGTTTAAAGACGTTAGAACATGTCTCTAGCCTAGACCTCTAAATGTGAGAATTTTAGTTTCAAATGTGCCTTAGGTTAATTGAATATGTTTTAAAGGTTTATCTTGAAATTAAGTCTCAGTTTTTAGGCCTTATCAATGTCACCTGAAAAAATCTTATGTGCAGCTATATGAGACAAAACCCTTTCAATTCAATGAATGCTTTACACTAATGAGAGAAGATAAAATAATCAATGCAACAAACAAGCAACTGAAGGTAAGATGACTCTTCACTACTTTGATTTTCAAGAGAAAACAATGAAAATTGTTTCCACTCCCTACTCTTCCTATCAGATGCACTCCAACTAGTCCTTTTAACAATAAAAGAAGTTCATTTCATTACAAATGCTCATGATGATGTAATTCTATATTTAAATGATGGTGCTCAATGCAAGATATCAATTAAACAAACTAGAATGATGTATTTTCTTCAATGGAATGTTAGAATGAATCTTTCACATAAACATTTCAATGAACATTTCAAACAACCAAACATCAATCATATGTAAAGCACAATAAAAAGAACTCCTTTCAAACCAATATGTAAAGATTCAATCGAAACGAATTGAGTAATGTAATCTATGCTCAGAAAAGAGACGTTCAACAAGAAAAGAGAAAATGAAACATTTTCACTTGTTCAATTGAAAACAAAGCAATATAGATGAAAGGACTAAAACATGAAATGCATGAATTAGCAAATCAACAACTTGACTTGATGAGAAGATAAGAAAATGAATGGAAAATGACCTAGATGCCCTAGGAACACAAACCATCCAAAAACTCAAAAAATCAAATAATGAAATATCAAACGAATCGAGCAAACAAATCAAGCTAACAAAGCATTCTAGCCAGGGAGAATAAAGGCAAACAAGCCAAGAAACAAAATCTATGAGGACAAGACACACTAGAAATGATTTAAGAGAAACCCTGATCTTAACTTACAAGAATCAGCATGATTGTCTAACTAGAAACAAGTGCCATAAGGGGTTGTGGCGCGATTTTTCAAGAGGAAACTCATGCTATTGTTAGCAAAAGAACAACGTTGATCGAGGAATTTAAAAAAAAAAAAAAAAAACCACAAACCAAAAGCAGACCCATCACTCTAAATTCAAGAATCCAAGCAGTAGATAATGTCAAGTACAGATTACAAAAGAGAGAGTGATACGAGAAAATTCGTTACAAATCATGAAATGAAAAAAAATCCAAAGAGAGGGATGGCTCCCCAATGGAGTCTCCAATTTGTGGAGTAGGAAGATTCTCTCTGTGGACAGAGACAATCCCTCTAGCCCATGGGAGAGGTTCTAGCCACAAACAAGGCAATTTAACATAAGTTCCCTTAGGTTGAGAATGGATAGGATTCTACCTCTTGTATCACTTATCCTTTTTTGATGAAGTCCTTGTGTCTTAACTCCTGTGATCGGCTCCTTAATGTCAATCAAGCACTTGAAACAAATAGACAAGAAACCAAAGCACAAATGATAGCATACACTAGATTCACCCCACTTAAGAGGCTAAGGAGTATTAAGCTACCAAATATAATATGCAATTGATATAGGAAACACAATATTAGTTGTATTATTATGAAAAAAAGGAAAGTAGGACCTTCTCCTTAGTGTTGTAGGTTTCCTTTGATGTGTCTGGGTTCTAGCACCACTGTTAGAATCTCATGCTTCACCTCAAACAATGGGATTTCAAGGCTTCTTCCTCTTTGCTCCAAACCAAGAAAACTACAAACTTATTCTCCATTTAAAAGCACAAACTAGAAGGCTAAATCTATAAAAAGTTGTGTTGGATATCGAGATTTTGTAGATTATTCCAGCCCTTTCATTAGCTAGCTGAGGTTGGAAAAGGAGGAGTTTATATAGCTTGAGAGAGGGCATATGGATCCTCTTATGATGGGAGAAGTCTTAACCCGTTTGGTTTCTTCCATTTTAATATGGAAAGGAGGACAAATAGTCTCTCTCGGCTCTACCTCGACTAACCATTTACTAGACTTCCATTCATGAAGCTTCTAGACCTGGAATCTTTGACTACATTTTTAAAAACTTTCCAATTGAGGATTGGCATGGGTAATGGATGGATACCAGTGCCGATCAACGCTAGGCTTAGTGTTAAACTCTGCAAATCGGCGCAAGGAAGAAACTGAGGGATAGCATCATCCTTGAAAATTGATTTTGAAGGAATATTCTCTGGAAATGATGTAAGAGGGAAATGTTCTGTAGATGAAGAGTGATGTAAAGACATGTTCTTCATGATAGGAAAACACATGAGGGTCACTGTAGAGGTCCTTGAGGATCGAGGAATGGGGAGTATAGGGACAATGACAAAATGTTGTGTAACACTCTCCCTCTCAATATTCTGTATTGTTGACGTGGCAAGTGACTAGGAATGGTCAATGATGGTCAAAAACAAATCACAAATGGATAAGTGGCATAATTTCATTGGGTTATATAGGTGGTGTGTTGGTGCAATCTTATTGGTTTATTTTTGGACCAATGGAAGAATGCCACATGGCAAGCCTGAAGGCCACCATGTGGCACCTCCCAATGGCCTGGGAATGACTCAACATAGTGGAGAAAAATTTTGGTTGGAGGTTGGGTCAAATCCATGACCTCTGACTTACCATCCACAAGTCTTAACCAACTCTGCTACCACCATGGTTCTTACCCCATATATATACCAATAAAGGAATGTACTAATTCCTACAGAATGAATGTACCTAAGCTCCCTCTTGGCTTAGGAATTTCCAAGTCTCTTCCAAGTAAGAAAGTTCTTTCTAGGCTCCCTCTTACTTAGGGACCTGCAATAGCTCCTTGGGTGGAGATGATGGGACAACCAACTACTTGAAGAACTCCTTCCTTCGATTTCATGAATTTATTTTTCACAAAGTCTTCATCTTTTGGGACTTCTTCATAGGGAATAAACCATCCATCACTTTTATCCATGAGTTAGTCATGCCATCATTCCTCTCATCAGAAAGTGATATATTAGTCTACATATGGCATTGCTTCATGTTATGTTACCTTCATCATGATTTCTTCTTCACAAGGATCTTGCATCCTTCTACATGGTTCTCTTGGAAGATATCCACAGTTCTTCCCTTTGGTAGCCCTGCATAAGCCCATCCAGATAATAGTTCACAAATAAGAAATGAGCACTTAAATCATAATTACTTTTGTGATGGTATTTCATCATGACATTTTCCCGTAGGCATCAACATCTAGCGTACATGTTGATACATCTCCTAAATATATGTATTGACAAGGGTATCTATATTTTCCAGAATTCCATCAGAGTCTTCATATCTTTTTGGGAGATATCATAATCAAATATTTTTTCACTTTTGGAGTTTGACTACCTTTACCATTGTTTCTTATTCCCTGATCTATTCCTTTCTTTCTTCACATATTTCATTCCCAAGAACTTCCAATTAGAGTTCCTCAATTTTAGTTAGTCATCTCATACTACATATGAGGACATATTATGTTAATTTCATCTAGTAAATATGTGACCATGCATTCTTGCATCCTTTGTAGGAGGAGATCCTTTCTTTGGTCATGCTTCTCAAGATAGAACATTGATCCATGTTGCTAGCAACCATATGACATGACTTTCATAATATCACATGTAAGCATACATACCTCATCTTTCGTTTGGGTCATCCAGACTTCCTGCAACAAATTTCTCTGAATGAAGGAGCTTCATTCCATTGACCTGATTCTTTGTTATATCATCATATCATCATCCCGTGAATTACACAAGTTTGGAATTCTTGATGAAAAACTTGCTTCTTCTTATGATCATCAGTGAACCTTACAATGAAGATTATGTTAGAGAATCTGGAGGATCTTGTATATCCTGTTATGCAAATTTTATCTTATTGACTAATGTATGATGAGCCTTGTCCTAGATGACTTCTTCCTTTTTCTATAAGTATCACTTGAGCTTTCAAAAAGGTTTCCAAGAGTTATATCATACATAGTCTTCCATAGGATTTTTTATAGTCATCCTTCATGTTACCTATGTCATGAGCTCTTACTTCTAATGATACCATTCTCTAATATGATTCATCCTATCTTATTTTCAATGTTTCCTATCTTATAATTTACACAACATAATAGTACCTCTTATTGAAGGGGATTATCTCAGTCATTGTAGAGATCTCTCACTTCCTCCTTCTTAGGATTCTTTGTTTCAAGTTCCTTCACTTCTTCGGTAATATGGGCTTCTTCCTTATTTCTCTTGTTACTGTCCCTTTTTGGAAAATCTCTTCTATAATGCCCATATTATTGACATATATAGCATTCAACCTTAGCCATGTTCTTCCTTTTCTTCTGAGGACCAAATTTACTGAACTTTCCTTTTCTTTTAGTAACTGCTTGACTCCTTTTACTTGGTTCTTCATCACATTTTCCCTTCAATCTGTTTTTTTGTCTTGCATAGAGACCAAAAGTTTATGAATGGGATAACTTCCTCTTCCTCATTGGGCATGAGGTTACCTTGTTCATCACTCAATGCACTTAGAATAATGGAGATCATTTCCTTATCAGATATCATCTCTCCCAGATCTTGTAGTTGAGTTTTTATTTGAGATGCTTTTGAGAGACATGAATATATCCCTTTATCCTTTGATGCATTTAGTTTATATAGATCAGATCTAAGTGATATGATATTTCTTATTGTACTTTAAGAGAATATTTCTACCAGCTCATCATATATCCCTTTTGATGTCTTCGGCTCGACTATATAGGGAATGAGGGGATCTTTGATAGATTCCTTAAGAATATTTTGAGCCTTTAGATCCCTTTCCATGCATTCAGATAGTTCTTGATCTTTGTATGGCTTGGATACCTTTCCATGGACATGATAAATGACTTCGTTTACTTTGAGGACTATGTTTATCCTTCTTTTCCATGCAAGGAAGTTTGATATCCCAACCAACTTATAGTTTTCCTTGAAACATGAAGTCATTTTATTAGAGTGGATTATAGAAGAAAGGTACTTACTTGTTAAGTGAAGATGAAACCTTCAACATGATTTCTTTGTTGATGATGATCAATAAATATGACTTGATTCTTCTCATATGATCCTTTTAAGGATAAGTATGTCCTTGCTTCAACAAGGGGAGGACTTCCTTCCTTTGCATGATCTTCTTCCAAATGAAATCCTTGCTTCAATAAAGATAAGGTTTCCCTTTTTATGACAACGCCTTTCTATCTAGCATTCCTTAGTCTTTGAAAATCATCCACTCCTTAGATGATGGATGAATGATTATCTCATAAATGCTTCTAGGGTTTGCTTCTTCCTAGATGATGGTTTCAAGACTCTTGCTGAAGTAGATTTCATTGATCTAGGCTTTCAATATGACGCAAATCTTGATCTATTGCTTGGTATCCTTTGTCTCTCTTTAATCCCTTTGAAATTTGATCCTTGTGTGTCTCCTTGATTGGATTCCCCTCCTTGACTTTAGCACCTTAGCTCTGATACCATGTTGAGAAATCTAGGGAAAAAAAGGATAGTTGATTTATCTACTTATGATAATTTCTTGTGACAGACCTTTTTATTTCTTAATTATGATATTTGCTTCTTGACTTATTATTGTGTTCTTTTAATCAAGAAAATTACCAAATCATGAACAATAAAAGACAAGAGACACAGTATATAGGCTTGTCATCCAGGGCCAAATCCTCTCCCTCTTTGAGAGGAAAACCCACACGAAATTCTTCTTATAGATTTTCAATTGACAAACACCAAGACCATGACAAAGCACCTTGACCTTAGAGTCCTCCCAAGACCAAGTCATTAGCCTCCTTTCCAACGTTTCTCTTCCTCTTCTCCTTCTCAGCTTCTTTCAGAATCTCGGACTCTTCTTGTAGGTCTGCAACCCTACCACAAAAACCTTAGATCTTATTTGTTCCTTGAATAATCTCTTCAAGAGGGAGACTCCTTCTATATCTTACTCGGATTGCTTCAACAAATATTTATACCCAAAAATGAATAATTCTAGGTGACTACAATATTCTTTTTTCCCTTTCCTATTTCAGAACTGCAACCTTCGCATGTGTGGGGACGTACTATGCCCAAAATAGTCCTTAATGGTGTCTTTCTCGTTCACTAGACTTCCTTCATTTTTCATTGGCTTAGAGGCTTCTTCTAAGATGTATTGCACACTTCTCTATAAAGACTTATTTCACTGAATCAGTTGCCTCCAAATGAGGCCGAGAACTTCTATATATACTTGTTTTCCCATGTCCTTTAGGTCGACATGATCTCATGAGTAGCTCGACTTTACCTTTCTATAATTATCGCTTCTTTGTAGGCCGACTTTATGAGGTCTAGGGACGAGGTCTTGGAGGTTGAATTTAAATAGACAAGTAGGACTATTTACAATGTGTAACATGTCTTCATTACATGACAACGACTCTTTATACTTTTATGACTAGATGACAATATCCCTAAGGGATCTCAATGGGATCCTCAACTGAAAATAATATCTCTTGCTTATGAAACCCATGATGCAAGAATTACAATAATTTTAATTTTCTTCTTTAGATCTCTTACATAAAATCACAATTACATGTCATTATGAACATTGAACCTAATT
Source organism: Pinus taeda (assembly GCA_000404065.3). Lineage (NCBI taxonomy): Eukaryota > Viridiplantae > Streptophyta > Pinopsida > Pinales > Pinaceae > Pinus > Pinus taeda. Next base: position 16,974 of record APFE030378867.1, on the reverse strand, counting down.
ACACTTTTAAACACTCAAAACCAATACACAATAAATTGGAGTGGTCTTTCCAGGTTTTCAATCATTCAATAGATAGTTATTTGGATGGTTTATGCTGTCAAATTTATCCTCCTTTAGCTAGCCGTGAGCCTGAAAACAGGGTTGATGAAGACTTAATTCAACAACCAACATCATTATTTTGTCCAACAGGGGTTTCATTACAAAAGCCAAATGAAGGTTTGCATCCCTATCATGACAGGTATAAGATGAAATTGCATTAAATCAAGGATGTCTATAAAGGTTTGTATTCATGGTATGTAGACCACCTAGAGTAGAATTGCAATTTGTTGGATGAGACGAACTTCAATGTTCATTCATTTGAGGATCCTTTTACAACATTATTTTAGTAAACAAGTGGGCCTAAGTTCTTAAATTATGTCAAAGTTGATTTGTTTGCAATTTTTTACTGGATTTTTCATTCAATAGGTTTTCTAGTTTGCTCGTGAACAAGAACATGTAGAGAAATCAATCAATGGATAAAGTGCTTACGTGTTTACACTAATTGTTTGAATTCACTTGACCAAGTAGATTGTGGATTAATTAATGTGATTAGGAGTGTGAATAAGCTTAGCAATCTGAGCATCTTTTTCAACATTATGATAGTTTCTAGTAGTTTGTTTTGGAAGATTGATACTTTTCAACATTCATTTTCAGTTTGTAGTGTGCATTTTTTATTTTCAGTTTGTATAGTGATTCCGGTTTTAATGGATTTGGTTACAAAATAAATTGTTTGCAGATCATAGTAGTAATCAATTTGCAGGTTTCAAGATTGGGAATAGCCCAATGGTCAGGCACATGGTTTACGATGTTCTTGAAACCTCACAGTGTGGATTCCATCCCCATTGGAGCTAATGTTAGTATCATATAGTCATAGTATTAATAAAATGAGTTTTGTATTTCAAAAAACGATAAATGATAAAGGTTTGGCTATGATCTTGTAGAATATCAAGCTATGGGTCTTAGTTTAGAATAAATTTTTCATTATTCAATGTAGTTATGTCAAAGAGTGTAAAAAGTCGTGGAAATAATCATTGATGTCTTGAGAGGTTGAGTTAAGTGGGTCTAGGGTCATGTTTCATCAAAATGTCATGAGCTAGGTCATTTTTTCATGTCTTGTCATCATGGGCACATATTTGTATGGTCCCTTGTGTTAGAGTGTCATATCATGATTAGTCATGACATCATCATCAATACAACAATCAAGAGGACAATGTTGCGCTTCTACTAAAGCATCAAATTTTGATGAGGAATCAAGGTTATTAGCACTTTTTTCCATGTAATAGGTTTTTTGTGAATATTTGGATCAGTTCCAAATCATTTTTCTCAGTCAAAAGATTAGTGTTTGGTCAAGTCATGAAGATGGAGGTGCGTTGCACCACTGCACTGCGCTTCTGATATAAGAAGAAGGTTTGGAGTTTGAAGGTTTATGTTCAGCATCGAAGTTTTCTCATGGCTTTGAAACACTGTATGGACCATTATATGCAATCCTAGTATCCTTATTATGTTAGATTATCACTAGAGATAGTATAATCTTGGAGCGTTACGGTTTTGCGCTGTGTTTTCACATAGTCACCAATTTTTCACCATATCTCTTAAACGTTGTACCTGTATGCCGTGAAATTTTTAAAGTAGATGAACTAGGGTGAGATGAATAATACCACTTAATTTCAGGCCAAAATTCTTTACAGTTTAGAGAAATGAGTCATCATCATATACGACCTTTTTTGGATTTTCTTTAGATCCGTGAGTCAGATTTGGCTCAATGTTTTTGTGGAGAAGGGTTATAATGATATTAACTTGATGTCGAAAAATAGGCTCAATATGGCTTTCCATTTATAATATATTCAAAAAATATCGGTCGATGTGCTTCTCTATTGCGTTTTCATTGAACTAGGAAGTTGCACAGCACCGACGCTGCGCTTTCACACAACCAATCTTTTGACCAAGTTTTTCATATCAAAATATCTTGTAATTTGTTTTTATAATCTTGTTAAATGTTTTGAGGCATATAATGACTCATAAGCTCGATTTGGACTGAGAATTTAATGTAAATATGTTTTGAAAATATTTAGTCAAACAATCCCTAATTTTTAGAAAAAAGATATACTTTCACTGCTAATCAGGTGATCAATATTTATCTCAAAAAAAAAGTGCTCAAAATCACTCAAACCCTAAATGACGACATCCGTCTCAGTGATAAGATCCCAATGCAACTCATTTCACTCAAAACAAAGCTCATATGAGGAAGATATTGCATTCTGTCCGCTTTGCCAAACAAAGGGTTTTTTACAAAAAAAGGTATAGTCACTGCACAGTCCCAGCCATGTCAGTAGTACAGACTGTTGACTGTGCAGTGACTGCTGGTAGTGGCAGCCTCTGGGCTTGCCACATGTCCCTCTCCAAAGGCCTGGGCATCAATGGCATGCAGTGGTAAGATTTTATGGCAGGTTGGAAGAGTCGAACCTGTGACCTCGCCTTAGTGCCCACAACTTACCACTACACCATGACCATGTGACTTAACAAATATGGGTCATAGTTTGTATTTGTTACGTAAACCGTGGTAGGTTGGGGGGAGGAGAGGGCCAGCCCCCTCCCATGTGACCACTATCACATAATTCAAGGCCAACAGTTAATGGTAACTACCAACCTAAACCTCACATGTGACCACCACCACAAACCGCAGGCTAATAATTATCGTAACCACGCAGATTAAGGTCTAACTGTAGGATTAACTCCTAATTAATCTGATTTTATATGTTAATTAAGCACAGTTAAGTTGGCAGAGTAATTGGCAGTCCCCTAAATTTGAAGCTAACTCTAGATTTAGCAGAGTTAACTAGAGTTCCTCTAGTTTTAGTGGAGAATTCCTAGGAGAAATTGATTGTGCCATAACTTTTGCAATTTTCGACCAAATTGGGCTTAGGAAAAGGAGTTTCTAGATGATTTTGATGTTCTGAGCACATTGAAGCGGGTTTTAGGAAGAGTAGAGCATTGTAAACATACATTTTTCCATTTTGAGCTAATACAGAGGCCCAAGCCATGGAATCTGGACCAAGGAGATGTAGCCCAGGAGGGGTTAACTCCTTCATCAGAACACTATGTTAAGTGTTCATTTTCATGGTTTGTTGTACATTTGTTTATTGTTGTTCAGTACTTTAATTACATGCCATTTTTCTCATGAATTTGACATAAAGCTTGACAAAATTTACTTGTTCATTCACAAACACCATAAAGGAAATCTATGAACATGAAGCAAATGATAAGCAATTGTCTTTAATTCTGAAGTTGAAATTAGCACAACAAAATTAACATTCAACAACATATCAAGTTGGTATCAGAGGAAATATTATTTGCTTGATTTATTGAGTTTTGTGCAAGTAGGGTTTTAATGGTTGCAAATTTTTTATGCTTACAAGGTTAAAGTTGCAGAGAGGAGAAGGGAAACTATTGGTTGCAAATACTGAGGTAATGCCTAAAAGAAGGAGAGCCACAAGGCCACAATCTCCACCTAAAATTTCAATCCCAGCTGCACTTGAACCACCTCAAGTTTTACCTTCAATTGAGATTGAGGAGGTACAAGCAGTACTTGAAGTTAAGCTTGAACCCAAAGCCATCATGTCTGGAGAAAGAGAGACTGAAGGTCTTTCAGAAGAGGAAGCATTCAAGAAATTTTTCTATGACTTATCTAACATGGTTAGAGTCCTCTATGAAGGGAGGAATACTAGAATGGTTGGAGAGAGTTCTAAGTCCCCACATGGAGAGGGAAGCTTAGAAGATAAAAAAAGATGAAAATAAAGATTCAAAGGGTAATGGAGGAAAGCCTCCTCCATCTCCACCATTTCATCATCTTCCTTATCGTCTTCATCATCTCATATAGCATCATCTGTTATGAAACCAGCTCAAGAAAAGATAGAAAAGATAGATCAACGCCTTAGAATTCAGCCTCTTCGAGGGGGCAACCTCCTTTACATTACATAAAAGAACAATTCTTGGATGCTACAAATGACAAAACCTCCTTTCTATATATAGGAGTCTAAGGAGTCACAATATAATCCAGCCGACCTAACAATAATAATATAAAGCCACAAAAATAACAATAGAGGGATTCTATGGGGCACAGAAATAACAATATGGGGGTAATAGGGCCACAACAATATAAATAAGGGGTATAACTACAATAGTAATGGGGTAATCACTAGTATTATAGGGACCCAACATGCCCCTCTCCTTCAAAAAAGTGTTGTCCTCAACGCTTGAGTAGTTCTGGATACTTCTGCATAAATTCTCATCCTCCCATGTGGAATCTTCAACATATAAGTTCTTCCACTTGTTAAGATACTCTGAAATTGATCGATTTCGTAGCTGTCGAGTTCTTGTTTCTGTGACTGCTTCCAGTTTCAATATAATTTTTCCTTCCTCGTCAAGTTCTGGCATATTGTTTGAACTGGGAGCTTATCACCTATAACCTTCTTTAAACATGAAACATGGAAAACTGGGTGCAATCGAGAAGCTGCAGGAAGCTCTAATTTGTATGCCATAGTACCAATCTTTTGCAACACTTTGTACAGACCATAATACTTTGGTGATAATTTATTATCCTTCTTAGCTTGCTTGAGGGACATTTGCTTATATGGTTGTAGCCTTAAGAATACCCAATCACCTACATCAAAACTTCTTTCACTGCGATGTTGATCTGCCTGTTGTTCCATTCTATTCTGTGCCAACATGAGGTTATCCTTTAAGAGTTGGAGGACTTGTTGTTGATGTTCGATGTGATGTTCCACTGCTTGAACCTTAGAATTTTCTCTTAAATATGATGTGGTGGCTGATACCCATAAAGTGCCATAAATGGCGTCATTTTTGTTGTTGTATGGAAGGAAGTGCTATACCACCTTCAGCCAGAGGAAACATTTGACCCATTATGTCTGTTTATCAAATACAAAGCAACGAAGATATCCTTCCAAACATTTGTTACTATCTCAGTTTGCCCATCAGATTGAGGATGATAAGATGAGCTATGAGCTAACAGAGTACCAAGACAAGAAAATAATTCTGTCCAAAAATTTCCAGTGAAAATGGGATCTCGTCACTTACAATAATCTTTGGGTTTCCATGTAGCTTTTGAATTGTTTCCATAAATGCACTAGAAACTATACTGGCTTTAAATGGATGTGATAATGCACAAAAGTGTGCATACTTGGTAAGTCTGTCAACTACCACCATGATGACACTCTTTCCCTCAGACTTGGGTAACCTATGATAAAATCCATTGAAACCTCCTCCCAACGTTGGCTTGGAATGGATAAAGGTTGTAATAGACCCGGTGTCTTAATTGTTTCAACTTTATTTTGTTGGCAAACCAAACATTCTGCCACAAACTTTTGAATATCTGATATAAGGCCATCCCAAAAAAATTCCTTCTTAACCCTGTGGTAAGTTTTTAAAAATCCTGAGTGCCCTCCTAAGGGAGAAGTGTGCAATTCCATAAGAATCTTTGTTTTAGCTGGGAATTCTTACAGAGGTATATGCGATCTTTGTACCATAACGAATCATTTTTCCAGCTAAATGTATCAGACGTACTGGAATCTTGTTGTAACTTTCGAATAAGTGCCCACACTTCTTCATCATTCTTCCATTCCTCCCTTGTTCTTCGTTTATCCAATCTGGTTGGATAATAGAAATGGCGCACAACAATGCTTCCACATCCTCATCCTTTCTTGAGAGTGCATCTGCCACCACATTTTGCTTCCCTTTTTTGTAGATGATTTCAAAGTCATAACCCAACATCTTTGTGACCCACTTTTGTTGCTCTTCAGAGGAAATCTTTATTCTAAAAAGTATTTAAGGCTATCACGATCCGTTTTTACCTTGAAGTGTCTTCCCATTAGGTAGGGTCGCCATTTCTTAAGTGCATGGAGTATTGCCAACATTTCCTTCTCATAAATAGCTTTGTGTAAAAACTTTCCCTTGATTCGACGACTTTCAAAAGCAATGGGTCTTTCATCTTGCATTAAAACAACACCAATTCCATTTCCTGAAGCATCACATTCCACAATAAAGGTTTTTGTGAAGTTCGGTGTAGCGAAGACCGGTGCTTGGCACATTGCCTCTTTAAGATGTTCAAAGGCCTTTGTTGCTTCCGGAGTCCATGAAAATGCATCTTTCTTCAATAATGTTGTTAGAGGTCCTGCTATTCTTCCATAATTCTTAACAAACTTGCGATAATACCCTGTCAACCCGAGAAATCCTCGCAGATGCTTTATGGATGTGGGGATTTTCCATTCCTTAATGGCTTTAATTTTGCTGGGGTCTACCTTAACTCGTTCATGAGATACAATATGACCCAAATATTCCACCTCCTAGACTCCAAAGAAACATTTGGATCTTTTTGCATATAATTGTTTCTCCTTCAATAGTTGTAGCACCCTGTCAACATGTTCAACATGATCCTCCCAAGACTTGCTGTAGATTAGTATATCATCAAAAAATACTAACACAAATTTTCTAAGGAATGGTTTGAAAATTGAATTCATCAAACCTTGAAATGTTGAAGGTGCATTGGTAAGGCCAAAAGGCATGACCAAAATTCATAATGACCCTCATGAGTTCTAAAAGTTGTTTTTGGAATTTCTTCAGTCTTCATTCTGATTTGATGATATCCTGAACGAAGATCCAACTTAGTGAAGTAAATTTATCCATGCAATTCATCCAGTAATTCATCAATGACAGGAATGAGGAACTTATCTTTAATAGTGAACTTGTTGAGCTCC
>APFE030378860.1:660-20035 GCA_000404065.3 Pinus taeda | reverse complement strand
TACATATCGTGACCGTCGGATTGTAAGTTACAAAATGTACAACGGTAAAGAAACACACTTTACCTAACTCTATACCTAACTCTATACTAGACCAAGTTGAACTTAACTATTTCCTATGTGTCGGAATATCCTAACAACACATGCATAATATGAGAGGGGGGAGAGGTTGTGGCCCCCAAGGCCACATTAGAAGTCAACGACAGGCCTAGGATGTTATTGATTCTTAGCATGGATTTGTTCTACCTAAAACTCAAGGAAATTCACCAGCAGGAGGCACTTGTTTTTTAAGATAGATCGACCCTATCAAATTTTTAAATTATGGAGGACATATCACCATGGATTCTTAACCCTAGGACCACCTGCGGAAGAAGGAAGTATTGTTTCTTAGCCTTGGCTTTATACTGGTAGATAAATACCATGTTGGGGAGGATGTTGAAGGAAAGTCAAGAAGAAAACTACAATTTAAAACATGTTTGCTAGTGTGGAAAATGTCAAGAGAATCCAACATAATAAATGGATGTTTTTAGAGAGGATTGATGTGAGATTAGCGCACATTGAACTCCACTTTCATTATGAACTTTCACCACATGACCCTCCAAGTTCCAGTGCTAGAGACCCAACTATAGTCACCTTAAATTTTGGAGATTGAATGCTTATATTAAGTTTTTGCTATTCCAATACTGTTGTAGACACTTTATTGATGCTAGAAAGGTTGATACTTTTTAAATATTGGGCTAATTACTCTATTGGTAAGTGGTCAAAATATTTGGTTTCCCACTAGGAAAATTGCAACCACCTACCCAACGATATGGATGATGAAGCTTGATTGATGTATGTGTTGCATTATCTTTTGAGGTAATACAATATTTAACTTACAAAAAAGAAGATGTCATGGTTTCCTTGAATTCACGGGAATATCCAATACATTTATTAATTCTTCAACCTAAATATAATCTATTTGGACATCCCTTAATTCTCTCAAGACCATGGCTTGTTACAACTGATGCATTCATTACTTGTAGATTAGGAAGTACGACAATTTCAAAAGATAATGAAAGCAAACAATCCACACTCCATCCTCTTGTTAATTCTTTATGCGAATTAGAACAAATCTCTTGGCTTGAATTAATAGATTCAACGAAAGAAAAAATTCAATGTCTTCTACCTATTACTCAAGTTATCAAACAAATGAAAATTTAATTAACAATATCCATAAGATCTTCGATAGATGGTGATCGGATGCATTGTTAAGGCACTCCTAGATGTTATGTCATTGACTCAGTTCCCCACCCTATTTGAGTGTTATTCTTGGACGTGACCATGATGTAGCCTCACCGTTGCTGAACTTATAAAAAAAAAAAAAATTACTTAATAATTTCATCTCCAATCTAGATATTGCAGAACAATTAGAGGTAACTTAGTACAATACTACATAATCATATCTTAGAAAAAAGTTTTAAGGCAAATTTCATGGTGAATTCCTTGGAATATTTATTTCAAACTACTTTTCTTGTAAATTCAATAACAAATTCGCATAGTAAGACTATTGAAATTAGTCTTGGAAAATACATGAATATGAATACTAATTTAGAATCATCTCAAAAGGATCCATTAATTCAATTGTTAAGAAAATATTCTAGAGCATTTGCCTGGGACTACACTGATATGCAAGGTATCCATCTAGATACATGCATACATCATAACTATATAGATGAAAACGGTAGACCTATCAGACAAACATAACAAAGGGTGAATCCAATGCTAAAGGAGGCACTGAAAGAACTTCAAAGGGTATTAAAAGCAGATTTTATCAATCTTATCTATAATATCCAATCAAATTCTCCTTTAGTTATAGTTCCTCTGAAAAACAAAAAATGGTGAATGTATGTAGAATATATAGAATTAAATATAGTAACCTTGAAAGTGTTGATTTTTCAAGTGCAATAGATACAAGCACAAATTTATGAAAATTCTAATAAATACTTATGATGATATATATCTTTTTTTAACAATTCCAGTTTATCATTAAGCAATTACACTTCAAAAATTCAACCATAAAACCATAAGGATAGTAGAGATCACAATGCACAAAGAGAACATAAAATTTACCTTGGGAAAACCCACTTAGGGGAAAAAACTCAACAACCTTTTTCTTAGATAAATTCTTCAGTTCAACAAGAGATAGCTCTAATGTTGCTAGTTAACTATGAGGTCAAACTAACCAGAAAATCTTATGGTCAAACGTGGTATCTAGCCCTCAATCCAATCCTCCAATCTACCCTACAAATCGGCCTAATTTGATTTACCCTAGGCTAAAATTTGGCCTCTCAGAAACTGTCCAGAAACCCATAAATTCATCCTCCCAGTCTACCCAGAAATTTTGCCTGCCCAGAATATGCTACCCAGAAACATACATGCGAGTTAGAGAGAGAGAGAGATGTGAGTTAGTGAAAGAGAAAGAAAGGAAATCTTCATCCTTCTTTTTATCTTTCTTGTCCTTCTTGTCCTTTGCTTGGATGCCCATAAACTATCTTGCTTGTGTGAGGTTGAACAATGCCTTTGTAGAGGAGGTAAAATGCCTTTATATAGTGATATGACGGTCCAAAATGGGTGTCTCTTCATTGGGCCGATTTGACTTGAGGGACGGACAACTCGACTATCTTGTAGCCCAAAAATTTCAAATTTCAAAATTTTCTCTTTTAAATACGACATAAATAATATGTCTTATAATAATTCTCTCAAGGCTAAATAATCCCAATGACATAAATAACATATCTTATAACTTCTTTATACATTACAAGGGTTAAAATATAAATTTTGAAGACCAACCATAGCTACAAAATTCAACACTTCCTCTTAGCTAGGGAGGTATTCATAATGACTAGACAAATGTTCTTCATGTGAAGAAATTTCTCTAAGAAAAGGTTATAACAAATCATCAATAGTATCAACATCATTCAACTACCATAATTTTGGTCAAATAACTGACACATGGTAGATCACCAACATCAATAGGTTACCATCATTCTAGTTGGAACCTCTGACACATGGTGCATTCTCACCATAATTATGGTTAGTACTCCTGGCACATTGTAGATCAACCATAATTCTTGTTAGTACCTTTGACACATGGCTCATCATTAGCATCAACTAGTCACCATAACTCCGGTCTATTTGTCATATAATATACAGACTAGTCTTGGTTCACCATTATTTTGTTCGGTACCTAACACATGGTGAATCCCCAAAGGGAAAACTAAATATGAGTAATTCTGGGCCTGATTCTAATGAACTTTATGCTGGAAGGCCACACTCCAACTAAGTAATTATGGGCCTTTAGGACCATTCTTGACTATTCTAGTCAATATACTTGACACATGAAAAATGTTTGTCGTCTACCAGACCATTGTCCCTAATTTCAGTCATACGCGACACAAGGAGAATGTGAATCCATGATGTTATCTCATTAACACTCCCTCCTAATGAGAGATGCATTCTCCACAAGTCCAAGCTTGTCCTTGAAGTATACAAACCTATCTTTGGACACAGGCTTTGTAAGAATATAAAAAATATGCTCGACAATGGAGACATACTAGAGTTTCACTACTCCCTTTTGCACCATGTCGTGAATGAAGGGCTACTTGATCTTGATGTGCTTCACCCTGTCATGGAAAACTAGATTCGCTTCACACAAATTTTATTATTACAATATATCATGGTTGGTTCTAGCACATGATCAAATAGTCATGGGAAAATCTTTCAAATCCACACTTGTTCACAACTCGCCAAGCTAGGTGCAATATATTCTGCCTCAACAATAAATCATGTTAGAGCCCAAACTTAAGCAATCTCCAAAAGTAATCTTTCTACCTTCAACATGTTGAAATATGTAACTAGGTTCGGTCTTCATAATGCCATATGTAATGTTGATTTTATATATTCAATGAAAAGAGAAAAATAATTTTATTATTATTGTTCTTGAGGCATGGGTTTCATGCTCAAGGGAAATTTATTTTAGGTCAATCTCCCATTAAGAGCTTCTAGGATTTGGCATTGAGTCTATAAAGTCAAAAGAGTCATTTTCATGTATGAATAACCCTTCTTGGGCATGTTACATATTGTAAGAAAAAATATTTAAGTCAAAGTCAAGTCAAATAACCCTCCAAGAACTTTTTAAGTGCTTATGATCAAGTTGGCCTACAAAGGAGTTAGTCGACCTACCTAAGAGGACATGTCAACCTATTGGACAAGTTGAGAAGCCTATATAAAGGAGCACTTGGCCTCATTTAAGCACACAATAATCAAGCAACAATATGTTTAATCTAGGGCAAGAAAGAAGACCTAAAAGGAGCGAAGAGGAGGAGATTCAAAAGGAGAATAAAATCGAAGTAATTCTGATATGTTTTGGGCTAAATTCCTCCACACGTGCGAAGGTAAGGATGTCATTTTGCAACAGAGAATACTAAGTTGTAGTCACCACATACGAGTTGAAATTTTGGACAAAAGAGGGGCTATTTAGCAAGACGAATTATCAAGAAAGGAAATAAATGTCAAGCTAAGTCAAAACGAGGAAAATTTGTTCATATTACAGCCACACGTGTGACCCAGGGTTTCTACAAAAGGAGCCGAACTTGTAGGTCTACAACAACTAGCCAAATTTCTAAGTTAGGGTCAAAATTTGAAGTTGTGGCACAAGTTTGACTAGAGTTGACTTCAAGAAGAATAAGTACATCCGAGGAAGCATTGAATTGGTCTTGGAGGGGTTATTGGTTAAGGCTCTAGGTCTTGGAATTTGTCAATTTATGTTTCTATAAGAAGAAGAAATCTCACGGGTTTTCCTTTCAAGCTTGGAGAGGTTTTGGCCCTAGCTAATCGCCTATATTGTGTCCTTTGTCTCATTGTTATTTATGATTTGGTAGTTTTTTGATGATAGTGAATACTAATAATAATCAAGAAAAAAAAACTAATGAGGTAAAGTAAAAATACATCACAAACAATTAACAAGTAAGAGAAATCACCCACTACTATTGCCCCTAGATTTCTCAACATGGTATCACAAGTCAAGGAAGGGCAACTAATCAAAGGATAATTAAGGACTGAAGTATTAATAGATCATCAAAGCATCAAGAAGGTCCTCTCATCTCCAATGAATTTTGAAGACAAGGACTACATCAACATCTTGAAGGAAGTATCGAAACCCTAGCTCAAGTAAAGAGTCTACACTTGAAGCATTCTTGGGAATCTTGCTCAAATCATTATCTCAAGGAAGAAGAAATCAAAGACCCTATCTCCAAGAAATAACTACTATTTGAAGCATCTTGAAGTCTTCTCATCCAAGGGAAACAAAGATAAAAAGACGTTCTCATCATCATCAAAAGATTCAAGGTGATTTCCCTCTCCTTGGGTCATGGATCACTTTTGAAGAAAACCATCGTCATCAATAAGTTTTCTATTACCTATACCATCATAAAATTCAACTAGGAAACATGCTGAAGGAGCATATTCACAAGTAAGTATATTCATGTCTATATCTGAATCTATCAAAATGTCTTTTTGTAAGGAAAGCAACAAGTTGGTTGGGACTTCAAATTTTCTTGCATGAAAGAAAAGGACAAATCTTAACCTCATAGAAAATGAAGTCATTGAACATGTTAATGACTCAATCACTAAACCTTCGAAGGAAGAAGCTCAAGAAGTTACAAAATTTGTGAAAATGGAAGCAAGGGCTCAGAGGATTCTCATATAATCTATTAAGGATCCCCTCATTCCTTATGTATAAAAATTAGAAACTTCAAAAGAAATATATGACAAACTAGTAGAATTGTTCTCCATAAGCACTGTAGGAGAAGTGATCTCGTTAAGGCAAGAACTCTACAAAATGAAGATATCGAAAGAAGAAGGAATAACCTCATACTTTATAAGGGTGTCTGAAATAAGGGACCAACTACAAGAATTGGGAGAAATAATGTCTGACAAGGAAATGACTACCATAGTGCTCAATGCACTACCAGAAGAATGGGGCAACTTCACGTCCAACATCTATGGGAAAAAGAAAGCTAGTCCATTCAATGAAATATGGCCACTATGAAAGATAGAAGAAACCAGGTTGAAGGCAAATATTGATGTAGGATCAAGCAAGTAAGCTCACGCATTTTCTGCCATGGCTAGCAGAAAAGGGAAGTTTGTGAATCTTGGTCCTAAAAAAATAAAAGAACATGTGTAATGTTCAATGCTATGGTTGTCATGAATATGTGCACTACAAGAGAGATCGTCCAAAGCTCAAGAAGAATAGGTACATTCGAGGAAGTATTGAATTGGTCTTGGAGGGGTTATTGGTCAAGGCTCTAGGTCTTGGAATTTGTCAATTGATGTTTCTATAAGAAGAAGAAATCCCACAGGTTTTCCTTTCAAGCTTGGAGAGGTTTTGGCCCTAGCTGATCGCCTATATTGTGTCCTTTGTCTCATTGTTATTTACGATTTGGTAGTTGTTTGATGATAGTGAATACTAATAATAATCAAGAGAAAAAACTAATGAGGTAAAGTAAAAATACATCACAAAAAATTAACAAGTAAGAGAAATCACCCACTACTACTGCCCCTAGATTTCTCAACATGGTATCAGAGCTAAGGCGAAAATTCAAGGAAGGGAAACTCATCAAAGGATAATCAAGGACTGAAGTACTAATATATCATCAAAGCATCAAGAAGGTCCTCTCATCTCCAACGAATTTTGAAGATAAGGACTACATCAACATCTTGAATGGAGTATCGAAACCCTAGCTCAAGTAAAGAGTCTACACTTGAAGCATTCTTGGGAATCTTGCTCAAATCATTATCTCAAGGAAGAAGAAATCAAAGACCCTATCTCCAAGAAATAACTACTATTTGAAGCATCTTGAAGTCTTCTCATCCAAGGGAAACAAAGACAAAAAGATGTTCTCATCATCATCAAAAGATTCAAGGTGATTTCCCTTTCCTTGGGTCATGGATCACTTTTGAAGAAAACCATTGTCATCAATAAGTTTTATATTACCTATATCATCATAAAATTCAACTAGGCAACACGCTGAAGGATCATCTTCACAAGTAAGTATATTCATGTCTACATCTGAATCTAACAAAATGTCTTTTTGTAAGGAAAGCAACAAGTTGGCTGGGGCTTCAAATTTTCTTGCATGAAAGAAAAGGACAAATATGAACCTCATAGAAAATGAAGTCATTGAACATGTTAACAGCTCAATCACTAAACCTTCGAAGCAAGAAGCTCAAGAAGTTACAAAATTTGTGAAAGGGGAAGTAAGGGCTTAGAGGATTCTCATAGAATCTATTAAGGATCCCCTCATTCCTTATGTATAAAAATTAGAAACTTCAAAAGAAATATATGACAAACTTGTAGATTTTTTCTCCATAAGCACTGCAGGAGAAGTGATCTCATTAAGGCAAGAACTCTACAAAATGAAGATATCGAAAGAAGAAGGAATAACCTCATACTTTACAAGGTTGTCTGAAATGAGGGACCAACTACAAGAATTGGGAGAAATAATGTCTGACAAGGAAATGACTACCATAGTGCTCAATGCACTACCAGAAGAATGGGGCAACTTCACGTCCAACATCTATGGGAAAAAAAAAGCTACTCCATTCAACGAATATGGCCACTATGCAAGATAGAAGAAACCAGGTTGAAGGCAAAGATTGATGTGGGATCAAGCGAGCAAGCTCAAGCATTTCCTGCCATGGCTAGTAGAAAAGGGAAGTTTGGGAAGCTTGGTCCTAAAAAAAATAAAGAACATGTCGAATGTTCAATGCTATGGTTGTCATGAATATGTGCACTACAAGAGAAATCGTCCAAAGCTCAAGAGGGACAAAAACAAAAGAGGAAGGGAAGAAGCCCATATCACTGAGGAAATTGAAAATAAGAAATCCAAGAAGGAGGAAGTAAAATATCTCTACTATGATTGAGATGATCTTCCTCACCTAGTTCTTTTCAAGTTTTCTTTTGTAAAGTATCGCTATGATGATAGGAATCATTAGAAGCATGATAAGATACATCATACTAGGAGATGGCATCATAGAAGCATACGATTGTAAACAAGATCTTGTGACATCATCATAAAGAAGCATGAAAGATATCTGAAAAAGAAGTCTATAGTAGTCACTATAGAAGGATGTAGCTCTTGGTAACATCATTATAAGCATAAGTAGTACTTATGGGAAAAAGAAAGTCATCTAGTATAGAGATCATATTACATCATTCAAAAGGGAGAATTTGCAGAATGAGGATGATCAATATCCTCCATTGGAAGGTTCACCTACTGGAAGAAGCAAGTGTCTCGCCAAGAATTCCACCTTGTATGGAATTCATGGGATGATGGTATGATATCAAAAGAAGTAAAGCAAGTCAAGATGATTGAAGTTATTTCAATCAAGGAAGATACCAAAGGAGTCTAGATGAATAAAAGGAAGAGATAAGGTATGTATGCTTGTACTTAATAAAGTCATGACATATAGTTGTAGATAACATGGATACATGATCTACCTCATTAGCGATCAAGAGAAAGGGATCTCCTCCTTTGGAAGGATGCATGAAGGCATGGTTCACATATTTAGTAAATGAAATCAACATAATATGTCCTCATATGAAATATGAGGTGGTTGATAAAGAAAAAAGGAACTATGGATGGAAGTTCCTGAGGAGAAGTGTGTGAAGAAAGTAAGGAGATATCATGAAAGATGCCACTATGGTCACATAGAAAAGGAAATCAACATCTAATGAACTAGAAGAATTAACCGTGATGTCTCCAGGGAAAAAGTATGAAGACTCCGATGAAGTCTGGAAAGGAAGATGGCCCTTGACATATAATATCCTTTTGGATATGTGTCAATATGTATGAAAGATGTTGATGTGACAACAAGGAGATGTTATGATGAAAAGACCATCATAAAGGTAATTTTCATTTAATGTTCATTTTTTATTTTTGAACAATATCTGGATGGGCTAATGCAAGGCTACCAAAGGAAGAGATGTAGATGTCATCTACAATTGATACTCATGTGGTAGGATGGAAGATCCTAAAGGAAACGTGATGTTAGAAGGTATCAAGGTATGAATGAAAGGCCAGATATGGACTAATGGATCACTTTGCGATGAAAGAAAGGATGACACGACTGACATGATTCATGAATGAAAGTGATGGATGGTCGATTCCCTACGAAGAAGTCCCAAAATATGTAGGCTCCACGACAAAGAGGAAATTCATGACATCGAAAGAGGAAGTCCTACAAGTAGTTGGTTGTCCCATGATCTCCACCTAGAGAGATGCTGGAAGCAATTCCTTGGTTAAGGGGAAACTTGGTCAAGTCCCTGGTTAAGAGGGATCTTGGGTACATTCCTTTTATAGGAATGAGTATATCCTCCCTGATTAAGAGGGAGATATAGACACATCATCCTTATCTTCACTTGGGAAGAAATAATGGAGGATTGGGTAAGCATTTGGAATCTGATACTCTTTGAGGATGTGGTGGGAAATCCAAGATAATAACAGCCATAGAGGAATGATATTCTTTGAGGACTAGGAATCCAAGATAAGAATATTCCTAGTGGAACATACTCTGAGAGAACTCGCGTGGGGTATGTTCCGAGAGAAACAATGATGATGGTGCCTATAAATCATTGGTCTCGCCAGCATTGTGCTATGATATTGTGGAGAGGTAGAGATTTTAGACAAGGCCTTGCTATGTGACAATGCTCAATGATATGATGCTAAACAAATGGGTTACCAATCCAACTCTTCTTATGCGAATTCTTCAGATTGAGAATGTCCAAGTACCTTGTATGGATTATGAATACCTCCCTAGTTAAGAGGGAGTGTTGAAATATGTAACTCGGTTCGGTCTTCATAATGACATATGTAATGTTGATTTTATGTATTCAATGAAAATAGATAAATAAATTTATTATTATTGTTCTTGAGGCATGGGTTTCATGCTCAAGGAAAATATATTTTAGGTCAAGCTCCCATTGAGAGATTCTAGGATTTGTAATTAAGTCTATAAAGGCAAAAGAGTCATTGTCATGTATGGATAACCCTTCTTGGGCATGTTACATATTGTTAGAAACATTATTTAAGTCAAAGTCAAGTCAAATAATCCTCCAAGATCTTGTCAAGTGCTTATGATCAAGTCGACCTACCTAAGAGGACATGTTGGCCTATTGGACAAGTTGAGAATCCTATATAAAGGAGCACTCAGCCTCATTCAAGCACAGAATAATCAAGCAACAAGAAGTTCTATCTAGGGCAAGAAAGAAGACCTAAAAGGAGGGAAGAGAAGGAGATCCAAAATGAGAATAAAATAAAAGTAATTGTGATCTATTTTGGGCTAAATTCCTCCACAAGTGTGAAGGCAAGGATGTCATCTTGTAGCAGATAATACCGAGTTGGAGTCACCATATAAGAGTCAAAATTTTGGACAAAACAAGGGCTATTTATCAATTCTAATTGTCAAGAAAAGAAATCAAGGTCAAGCGAAGTCAAAAGGATGCCAATATGTTCATATTGCAGGCACAAGTGTGGCCTAAGGTTTCTCCATAAGGAGCCAGAATTGCAAGTCTGCTGCAACTAGCCGAAATTTTGAGTTAGGGCTGAAATTTGAAGTTGTGGCACAAGTTTGATTAGCGTTGACTTCATGAAGAAGAAGTACATCCAAGGAAGCATTGACTTGGTCTTGGAGGGGTTGTTGGTCAAGGGTCTAGGTCTTGGAATTCATTAATTAAAGTTTCTATCAGAAGAATAATTCTCGTGGGTTTTCCTCTTAAGCTTGTTGAGGTTTTGGCCCTGGCTGGTCACTTATATCTTGTGTCCTTTGTCTCATTGTTATTTATGATTTGGTAGTTGTTTTATGTTAGTGATTGCTAATAATAATCAAGAAAATAAGAAGAAGAAGCTAATGAAGTAAAGTATAAATACATCACAAATAGTTAACAAGTAAGAGAAATCACCTACTACTACTGCACCTAGATTTCTCAACACAAGACTCCTTTCCCAATTTTCATATGTATATCCTTGTTATTGTATATCATCGATTGAGACATATCTCAAACCATAATTGACTATACCATGAAAATATCTCAGTACATGCTTCGCTACAATCCAATGATCATGTCTCCATTCCACCTAGAAGTGGCTCAACCTGTTCAATACAAAGAAAATGTTTGGTCTGGTATTAACCAAATACATTAGTGAGCTCATTAGATTTCGGTACATGGACGGATCTACCAAATATGACTCAAAGTCTCTTAGCTTTCCCAAATTTATTACCATGGGAGTCGACATTGACTTAGAGTCCATCATTCCAAACTTCTGCAAGATCTTGATAATATATTTTCCTTGACCAAGAAACACTTCACCGAGTTTATGCGATACTTCTAGCCCCAAATAGTAGTGCATTAACCCAAGATCCTTCATATCAAATTCAAAAGCTAGTTTCCTTTTACATCAAATAATTAGATGCCCCACACCTCTAAAAAATAAGTCATCAACATATAGTAATAGAATCACATGTTCATTTTTTTTAACCTTGAAGTATAAGTTTGTATCAACATTGCTCTTGGAGAAATGAAGTCTTGTTAGATAATTGTGAATTCTTTTATGCCAGTCTCTCAATTCTTGCATAAGTTCATATAAGGCTTTATTTATTTTGTAAACATAATACTCTCTTCCATGGACCTCAAACATTGAAATTTCTCTATGTTCACTTCTTCCTCAATTACACCATTAAGAAAATCAGTATTTACATCCATCTGATGTAAATTCCAACCCATGGATGAAGCGGTTGAAATAATGGATCTAATGGTAGTGTTCCTGGTAACTAGAGAAAAAGTCTCATCATAGTCTTCTCCCTCTTTCAGGGAGACTCCTCTAGCCACAAATCTTGCCTTATATTTTTCAAAACTACCATCCACTATATGCTTGATCTTGTATACCCATTTGTGGGACACCACTGGTTTTCCTTCAGGTCTAAGCATAATATCCCATACATCATAATTGATTTGTATTATTCTAGCATAGTGTACTTCGATACTTGTTGGCTAGCTGCTTCTTCATAGGTGGAAGGTTCATAATCAATAAAATTAGTCATTAAAGTTGCATAACCAAAATACCTCTTTGGTCTTTTACTTTCCTTGAAGGAGCCACATGGTGTTGCATGCACTTCTGCTTCTTCAAAAGTGGATCTAAGCCATGCTGGTCTCTTCCTAATTTCAAGAACAACAACCGGGTCCATTGGTTCACTAGCCCTTTTGGCTCTTATTTATGATGAACAAAATGTTCTGGACCAACATTTTTTTCTTTGGAGCTTCATGTTTTTTGTCCTCATCAGAGTCCATGGTAACTTCTTTGGATTTCCAATAGGCCACATTCTCATCAAAGGTCACATTCTCATCAAAAGTCACATCCCTACTAACCTCAACTTTTCATTGTCCTAGAACATATATTTATTAGGCCCTTGATGACTCACTATAACAAATGAATATCCCTTTATTTCCTAAAGGCTCTAACTTGCTTCTCTTATCTTTAGGTACATGAATATAAAAAGGATAACCAAATATTCTTAAATGACTCGAGGTTTTTGTCTAGTGAATGCTTCTTCAAGAGTATTTTCTTCCAAAATTTGAGTAATACTTCTATTTTGAATGTAGATGGCTATCATAGGTGTTTCACTCCATAGAAACATAGGGAAGTCTTGATCGTGCATAATTGCCTTCATGATTGCTTCAATAGTTTTGTTCTTTCTTTCAACAACTCCATTTTGTTGTGGATTATAAGGGATTATCAACTCCCTCTTAATTCCAACTTCTTTGCAAAATGAAATGACCTCCTTGGAGGTATATTCTCCTCCACTATCAAATCTCAAGATCTTTATCTTCTTTCCCTTCAATTTTTCTACTTTAGCCTTAAATTCTTGAAATTTGTCAAAGAATTCATCTTTCATCTTCATGAAGTTGATCCATGTCTTTTGAGAGAAATCATCAATAAAGGGTACATAATACAAATATCCTCCAAGATATTTTACTCGCATCAGACCACATACATTAAAATGTACTAGATCTAAGACTTCCTTAGATCTACTTTCACTGCTTGGAAAATGTTTCCTGACATTCTTCCTAAGCATGCATCCTTTATTAATCCAAATTTAAACAGGAACACAACAAACTACATATATAACCATAAATACAAAGATACAACAGAAATAACACTTCATTTCATTAATATCAAATATTGAAGTATGCTTACAAATAGAATGGAAATAAGACTAATTCGGGTGATGGTAGCTTATCTTTGAGAAGAGATGTGGTGGCTACATGTCTTTGAACTGAGTTACAATGAGGTTCAAGGGCCTTTTTATTATTGAACAATAAGAGAAAAACCTAAACATCCAAAACCCTAACCTAAGGAGATGTAACACCAAGAGTTTATGGGCCCCATTGAGGTTAGTTAGGAAGCCAACTTCCCGGGGTCATCAATTGGTCATATTATCTCTGTTTGACGCGAATGATACCTCGTTGGAAATATCTCTTCGAGGACTACAACTATTAAAGCAATTGCCATAGCACTAACTTTGGCAATTTTGCCCAAAAAAAAATGTCGTTTAGGGCCTCAAAACAACTCCGGAAGTTTAGGACTCGAAAAACTGCCAAAACTAGTAAATTGTGCTACAAATAAGGAAATTGAAAAACTGAAAGAGACAATGGTGGGGGTCCAAGTTCGATAGGCAGGTGGCTACCAATATCAACCTAGATCATTTACACACTCCATGTTCTTCCTACAAATTTGAAACACCTGCAACCATCTACTTTAAGGTTGGAAAAACTTTATAGTGAAGGTAAGCATATATTCTAGGCCAAAGTTCACATGGATTAATATCATTATGTACAAGTGCTTGAGTAGGTTGTTTCAAAATTCTATACAACCTTACTTCATAAAATCCAATTACTCTAGTGGAATCTATACTAAATCCTTTAGGCCAAACAAGAACTTTGTCATCAACAAATTCCATTTTATCTCCTTTATCTTCCAAGCATGAAATATAAACATATTTTTTATTGAAGCCCCGTACATATATATGTTGCTAAGATGAACATTATCACCCGATTCTAGATCAATGGATGTTTTACCAATGCCTTTGTCTACATAACTACTGTTGACTCCAAGTTCCACCTTTTGAGATAATCTTATTTTTTCATTAGACTTGTCGTATTGTCATAATCTTCGGTCATGTGCCTTGAGGCACCACTATCCACTAGCCATAAGTCTTCACTATTTTCAATAGAACCATTAAGAGTAGGAAAATAGAAGAATTCTTTATTACCCAGATTTTCATTATTAGGCTTCTTTGGAATTTGATCCAAGTCAGCTATGATAGCATGTTGGCTTCCCCTCCTATCTCTATCATCCGATCTTTAAGAAAAATCACTTCTATAGTGACGAAATTTGTGACAATGATAACATTGAACCTTTGAAATGTCTCTCTTTCCTTGAGGGACAAATATTCTTTCTTCAAGTCTTTTTCCTTCATTTCTTCTTTGGAAACCAAACTTCTTTCTTCCTCCCTTCTTGAAAATTGTTGCATATGCTTGAGAGTCACCTTCTTTGGATCTCTAAATCCTCCCTCTCGATATGAGCCTTGATTCTTCTTGAGTACACATGGTGCATAGTTTATCAAACTTTGGAGCTTCTTTTCTAGCACATACTCTTGCTGCAAATGAGTCCTATGATACAGGAAAGCCAATAAGTGTTTTAGTCCCTAATTCCTTTTTAGGAATGATTTCGTCAATCACTTGAAGTTGTTCTCTCAATTGAGAAATCTTCATAAAATATGAGGCAATTGTATCATTCCTTGTCATTCTAACATCACAAATCTCATTTTTCAAAATCATTGCTTTACCAATAATATTGATAGTGTACAATCTAATTAGGGCATCATACATTTTCTTTGAAGAGTCGATATTTGCAATATAAAGGATCAAATGATCTCTGATAAAATCTACAATGATACTCCAAGCAGTAATATAATCTTTCTCAAATTTTAATCTCTCTTCATCTTTTTCTAGTTCAGTGAGAATGCCTTTCATAATACTCAAGAGATCTTCCTTTGCAATAAGAAGATCAACACTTGTTTTCCAAGCCCTAAAGTTTGCAGCTCCTTCTAATTTGTTTTCTACCTTCATATGGGAACCCATAGAAAAGAAGTTGGAATCACGGACGCTTCAATAGTTTTATTCTTTCTTTCAACAACTCCATTTTGTTGTAGATTATAAGATGTTTGTTCATGCATCATTTCCTTCACAATTTATTCAATAGTCCTGTTCTTCCTTTCAACAACTCCATTTTGTTGCAAATTATAAGGGATTATCAAATCCCTCTTAATTCCAACTTCTTTGCAAAAGTCAACTTCATTGATAGAGGGCGATATGGAAGAATTTCAAAATTTTTAATTTCAGTTAATGTTCATATCCCACCAACTAAGTCTATCTTTTGAAATAAATATTCCATATGCCTCAACACTTGAGAAGTCAACAATTTATTTTTACCAACAATCATATTTTTTTGCAAATCTTTTGAGAAACTCATTAGGTTTCCATTCTGACTTCGAGGATCCATTTGAAAATTAATTTAAGAAGTCAGTTTTACAGAATATTTCTGCTAATACTCTTCCTTCTGAACATAGTATTAACAATATTTTATAGGCTAGAACATTTAAAGATATATCATTTGATACCTAGCTTGTTGTGCTCTCCTTTGAATATTTGTAACAACCCCAGGTTGATTTTTCATGTAAATAGATTAAAACAAGGTCACAGGACATGTATTCCATGATGAATGGAAGGAAAAACATTATAGTGGGCATCACTTGTGGTTATTATTTGCTATGGAAATTTGCATTAGCATTGGAAAAGGCAAAAGACAATAAATGGCAATTTAATATATGAAATAAAAGAAAATAGGAGAAAGGGAAGATGAAAAGACACAAATATCCCATGCAAGGGAAAATGAAGGAAATTGAAGGAATAATAAAAAGGGAAAAGGGAAACAAAAGGAGATTTTTTTTCCCTCTTAGCTACTCTTAGTCACTCTTGATCACTTCTTGGTTACTCTGGGAGCATTCTAGCATTCACTTTGACATTGATGCATTCTCACTTGGACTTTGAGTGAGAGAGTACTTGGATAGAAATAAGCAAGCAAGCAAAGGAATTCGTGGGTAGTGAAGAATAAGGTTAGAAAAATAGCTACAACAAGAGAACATTGTAGGTAATAGATTACATGTGTAATTTCCTTGCTGAGATTTCAATGCATGGTACATGCATTTGGTTATTTTGTTACTTGTTGAATTTGGCATGGGTTTCACCTGGATTGATAGTGGTTTCAACCTTGCCTTTGCCATTTCCTGGATATCCATGATGTAATGGGTTCCCTATTTTGGCTAAGATTTGGATGCCCAATATATTTTTGATCCTAGTTGAGGTGGTCTTAGGAAAATTTCCAAGGGTCGAAGGTGGAGATGGTGTTTCTCCTATAAATCTTGACGGATGGGTCGAGACAAGAAAATTTCTCTAGATATGGTGAAGAAAGTTGGAAGGCATCCAAGCTTGTTTTGGTGTTGTTGATTTATGGACCATTTTAGGTGAAATCACTATGGTTGAGGGTAGAGGTGGTTTAACCTCTGGATTCCCTAGTTGGTTTGTTTTGGTTTATCCCATGTGATCCCACATTCATGCTTGGAATATGGAACAAGGGTGATTGGATGAAATAAAGATTTGGTTCAACCCAATCTATGGTTGGGTGGTATGTGGAAGTTCCTAATTTGGTTGGCTTTATGCACATGCTATTATGTGTTATTCCTTACTGATATCAAAGAGCACATGTATTGGTTATTGTGTTGATTTTATGACTGGTTTGTCATGGATTCATTCTAGTTAAAATGCTGGTTATAAGCATGACATATTCTTGTTGTATAATGTGCTATTATTGTAGAACTTGCTTATGGCTTGATAAGTTATTGAATGGTTATGTGAATGCCTGGGCTAGCTAGTGTTTGATGCGGCTAGCTTGAGAGGGCATTGAGCCTTCTTGATGATTCTTTGATGAAGCTAGGGAAACAATGAACAAACATGCATGCATGACTTGTAGTTACTATGTTTACCATGTGTTTGACGTAATTTTTATCACGTGTTTGGAAAGTTTGTGCAAGATCTTAGCCTTAGTATAGATTATACAAAATTATCATTGTCACATACTAGATTCTGGAAAGTTATGGGTTATTCTAGGTAGCTAGCCTTGAAAATGTAGAAAAGGGCTTATGGCCGTAGTCTCTGAATTGAGAAATCTTGGCTATAACTGCATGGAAGAAGGCATGATTGTGCGGTTGGAGCCTTCTGGCTGCATGCACAACTTGGAGTGCGTGCAGTTGGGTTTTGAAGTCAGGTAAGAAGATACTTCCAGCTTAGGGTAAGATCATTAATGTATGATGTCTGACATCTAGGTGATCTAGTATCTGGGAGGTTGCAGTAAGTTTCAAAATGGTAGACCCCACTTCCATAACTAGAACTTGGAGGTTGGGTCATGCATAATAACTCTCGTCTCATGTTTACCCTGGCGAGCTTGTAAAAGCGGGTAAATGTGGGGTAGGGTGTTATAGGGTGGTATCAGAGTGAGGTTGTAGCATTGGACATTAAGATAAATGAAGATTGCTATGCATGCATGTCAGTTGTCTATATGTTTATCATGCATGCATGTTGGCTATTTATTGTTATGGTTATGATATCCATGCATGAGCTGGTATGCTTATGACGTTGTATCGTGCTAATCCGGATTGGATTGTGCAGATGCAATAACCTCCCCTGAGATACATTGAGGTATGATTCTGATTATGTTTTTACTTAGCTAATAGTGGCACATTGCAGGAAATAGAAGGCCAAGAGATGAAGAGCATAATAATTTAGTACAATTCTTATGACTCTCCAAACAGGCCATAAGAGACATTGGTAGGATGGGAGAGATCAATTGAGTGATAGGGAGAGGGTTATTCTCTTGGTTTAGCAGATACATTGAGAATTTTGAAGGTAGAAATCATCAGTTGCAAGGAAAATAATGAGCAGTTGATTGAGGCATAGGAAAGGCTTGTCAGGGCTCAAGAAAAGCAAGCCGAGGTTAATGCAGTCATCCTTTAGAGCCTCTTATATTTGTAGAAGTAGGGACAGTTAGGGATTAGTCATGGGGACAAACAGGAAGAAAATAATAACACTATGGATGGAAGCAAGTCTCATAAAGGGTATAGGATGGACAAAGATGATACAGTAAAGGGTGGTGGATCCTTGGATACACCTGAGAGGAGGGTTAGCACTCATGGATTTTATTCTAGCTCTGGTTCTGAGAGAAATCATCACCATCACTACCAACATCCTTATAGGGTGAGTGATAAGAGATACTTTCCAGAAGAATTCAAGAAAGACAAGCCTCATACTTTTGATGGAGAAATGAATAAATCAGAAGATGTAGAAGCGGGACTACTTTGGATGAGGAAATTCTTCAGATTTCATGATTACTCAGAGAACATAAAACCAAGATAGCTACCTTCAGTCTCAAACGAAAAGAAAATATCTGGTGAGAAGATGTTAAGCATGTTAGAGGCATCAAAGAAGAGGAGCTAATGTGGGATGAGTTTGAAAGACTCTTCAGGAAGAAGTACCTGTCTGAGAGATCTTATGATAAAAAGACCAAGGAATTCTATGAGCTCAAGATGGGTTCCATGACAGATGAAGAGTACACAATCAAATTTCTAGAGTTGTTGAGATATGTGCCATATCTCAAGGATGGGAAAGAGAATATACAAAGGTTCATTAACAAATTTCCATTATCATTCAAAGACTAGATTGAGTTTGATGAGCCTCGATCATTGGAGGAAGCCATCAGAAAGTTGAAGCATTGTTATGAGAAGCCAAGTGTAAGCCTAAGTTCAAGTGTGACTGGAAAGGCAATGAGAACACTAAAGTAAAATAACTCAAGAAGAGATCAAGATCTCAAGATAGTGACAATTAAAATGTTGTACCTCATAAGAAGTTCAATACAATTGAGAGAGGACATGGATCTTAGCCTAAGGAGAAGCAAAATAAATGCAATGGAAGAAAACCTTTGAGATGTTGGACTTGTGCTGGAAACCATCGTAGGAGGAGGTCTTTTCATTTGTATCATCCAAGAATTGTTCATTTATGTAATGTAAAGGAGGTTGCCCCCTCAAAGAGGCTAAATTCTAAGGTGTTGATCTATCTTTTCTATCTTTTCTTGAGTTGGTTTCATAACATTTGGTATCAGAGCTTTGG
>APFE030378844.1:0-14839 GCA_000404065.3 Pinus taeda | reverse complement strand
TGAAAACAAACCCTAGACCTAATACCTAATGACCAAATTTTGCTTGAAGACTCACTGAAATGACAAAATTTGACCTTGACACCTTAAAATTACTTTGTGAGAGCATGTTTGATCACTGGAGGAAGGTTTCAAAGGCTGACACTAACATTGCCTAGATTTGCGCAAATTCTGCGTTGCACAGTCCTGCTGGGGAAAATTGCGCAATTTTCACTGTGAGTGTTGATTGTGAGAATTGCACAACTCTGGAGCCCAGCAGGTTGCCAGTCAAGATTGCACAATTTCTGGAGGGAAGGTTGGTTTCCCTCCAGAATTGTGCAATTTCTTGGGGAAGTTGCTTAGTCTGCAACTAGACCAAGTTCAAGTGATCAACCTATGAGGGGAATGCATCGAGGTGTGATCGATAGGCTGCCTTTGTGCAAGCAAAACATTAAAGCTTGAGAATTGACGAAGCAAGGAAAGTTGCTGCAAAAAGTTGGAAGGGAAGCTCCAAAACAAAGTTAAGGAAAAATTTTGGAGGGTGGTTGTATCCGCTATAACAATTTGAAAATAAGAGAAATATGGATCCAAATATGAGCCCAGATTGTTGCCCACATCTTGGAAAATCTCTGGTTTCCACAAATTTGGGGGAAAGCAAAGTAGACGAACCCATATAGGGACCACATCTTGCTGTTCCTAATTCACATCGAAAAGAGGGGACCAAAACATAAAAATAAATTGTGTGAAGTTTATATTCCAGACACGTTGTGAGATTGTGAGAGCTTCCTCATGGGAGTGAAAATCATTTTGGATCCAACCCTTTGAAAGAAGGAAAATGTTAAGTGAATTTGAAACTAAGGGACTTACTTCCATAGCCATCGAGTCCTCCAAGTTCTTTATGTTGAATTTCCTACCTCGTGTCCTTCTAACGAGAGTCCTGTACGCCATTGTCGCTACCTGGTGCATCCTCACATCCACCCCTAAACCCAACTTTAACTTTGAAAAGAGTTCTTTCCTTTTTATAACCCTATCCTTCTTTTTTCATGCCCCCAATTTGGATCCCCAGTTTGTGGGGTGTTTGAATCCTCAACAATTGGTTCTTCCTGTCCTTGGCCTCTGACTCTTGAACCTCCAACTTCTTGTGCTTTGATACTGGTAGCATTTTGGGAGAGGGTTAGGAAAGGGACTTAAAACCTACTGAAAACCACCAGACTCCACCTAACTAGAACCAATTTGATAAGGCACAAAATGTGAGGGTAGAAAAAGTTCTCCAATAAACCTGAAGACCCAACTCTATTTAAACCTTGGCCGTTATGTAGGAAAGGGACATTTACCTTGGGTAAATCAAGCTGACTCGACCCTAGAGAAGTTTGCAAGTCAACAAAAAGCGGTGAAACAATAGGGGAAAGCCCCCAAAGACTATCTGGAAAACCTCCATCACTTACCTGACAAGGTGGAGGACCAAAAACGACTTCCAAAGGCCGTGATAAAGGGGAAACTAACTCGACTGATCGCAAACCCATGGACCATGCCTCCACCGTGGCAACGTCTTTAGAAGATACAAAGTGCCAATACAATCCCCCATGAGTTTGATCCCTACCAGCCTTAGAATCTATGAGTGCAAGAATATTGTCGAAAATATGGCTACCTTCAATGATACTGTATCATAGTCAACCTCTTCTTCCTCATCCATGATAACTCCTTTATGAACACTATTAGATCAATCGTTGGTAGACCCACATCGCCTAATTGCTTCAAGGAAAAAAATGTACTGTTTGAAGAAAATCTCTGCTTCAAACCCTAGCCATCACCCCATTGTGAATTCATTACACACAATAACATATCGTTATATTCATTAATACATTATACAAAATGCTATTATCAATTCATTACATACTAAAACAACTACAATCCTCACATCCATTATATACACTTTTTTTTTTTTTTTTTCCACTGGAAAAATCAGTAATTTTCATTAAATTTAGAAAATTACATATAGTAGATGCCAT
This sequence comes from Pinus taeda, assembly GCA_000404065.3. Lineage (NCBI taxonomy): Eukaryota > Viridiplantae > Streptophyta > Pinopsida > Pinales > Pinaceae > Pinus > Pinus taeda. The sequence goes on along the minus strand of APFE030378844.1, from coordinate 12,854 downwards.
TGGCATTGCTGTATGTGCATGCAAAAACCGCCACACAGGGTGCTATTAGGAGCTAAAATCAATCAAATAGTAGATGCCATTGGCATTTCTGAAAGTGCATGCAAAAAACCACCACACAGGGTGCTATCAGGAGCTATAGATCAGTCAAAACTGACTATCTAGGCTTTCCTACCCTTCTTTTTCTCCACTTTCCGCCAACCTTCATTGTTTGGCGGAGCTGTTACAATAATCATTTGTGCTTCATTTGTGGCATTCATGAAGTCCTTTTCAGAATCTGTACTTGATGGTGAGTATGCTCGTTTGCTTCCACCAATTTCCTGCCCGGAGTTCTCATATTGCTGCTGTGGGTAACTTTCATTTGTATCTGTTGCTCCTTCAATTTGATTTCCATTGTTCTGTAGGTGTTGTGGATAATTTTCTTTGCTGATTTCTAGATTATTCCTTCCATCTTCATCTTCTTGTAGATTGCTGGTGGTTTCTGCTTTCAGTTCCTCTTCAATATCCTCGGCACTTGTGGCTGTAAATTGCCATCCTTTCTGCTTTGGTGGTTGTCTCTTTCTCCTGTCTTTTTTGTTTTGTGGACATGCACTCTGAAGATGACCAGTTTGTCGGCATATGCGGCAGCGGAAGGCGGTGTTTTCATAATCCAGAGGTTGTGCCCATTCTTTCCCATTATGGATTAGTAGAATGTGCTCTGGTAGGCCTTGACTGAGGTCTACCTCCACACATATCCTGGCGAATGTGTAGATATCCCTGGCTAGGCGCTCATTGTCTACTTTTATAAAAGTTCCCAGGGTGTTGCCTATTCCTTCCAGAACTTTGTAATGCCAAAAATGTATAGGTAGGTTAAACAATTTTACCCAAACTGGCATTTTGGTGACCACCATGCTATTTGGGTCAAAATCCGGGGACCAAGATTTCACGAAGAGGCCAGCATTCCCCCAGAACCATGGACCCTCGTTCAAGGCAAATTCTTTGTCCTTTATGGTATCAAATTTTACAATAAAGAATCCCTTAGAACATAGGTGAATATCACAGTTTTCTGTCCATATGGAGTAGATCCATTGTATAAGGGCTTCCGGCTTGGGCCAAAAACCATTGAACCTGCATATTACTGCTTTTGTTGTATATTCAGCTTGTATTTCATTTACCTCTGGGATGGTGATCGTTAAGGCAGGGTTCTGTGCTGTCTGCTCAACAATGTATGCCCCTGGTGCTGTGGCTTGCTATTCTGGATTCTTTTGTGATTCCATCTTCCCTTTGACTGCATCTTTGAAGGATGCAGGTCCTTTTGAACTAGATCCGGGGCAGCCTCCGCGCAATCTTGTGCTGAGGCAGATGGTGGAGTCCTTTGCTATACCATAATCCATTAGCTTGTACCCTTCCTGAATTACCTTCCCTGCATAGATGAGGAGCTGTTTGTATGGTGGGATTCCAGTCTTTTCATAAATCCTCTGTTTGAGGATTTCTGTTACCTCCCGATTCCCTATTTCGATACATATTGTGCTCCCTCCCATAGATCTAATAAAGAGAGAGCTTTTTTTATCTTCAGTCGTCTTTTTCGGGGGGTGTGTTTCCAGATCTGGCCTGTTTAAGGGTGGATCTGCTCTGCATAGCTTGAGATCTGAAAGCCCATGACCCAGTCTGTGCCCAGAAATATTATTCAGTGTATATGGTGCCCTATCAGGTCTCATCGGTGCTAGTTCTATGGGTCCATGGTCCGATCTGAGCTTCGCCCTGTTTAGATCTGGGCTCATCTGTAGTTTTTTAATCATCTGTAGGACCAGATCAGCCCGACTGTTCATTCTATACTTGTTGATATCTGGCTGATTTGATACTTGAAACCAGATGCAGTGAAATGTGGCACCCGGATCCCTCTTGACTGTTCCATCCTGTGCCGAGAAGTGGAGGATAAATCCCAGATCCCGATTGCTTTGATCCAAATCTTGTATCGGCTTTCCAGTAGTAGTTCTGGGCCAACTCTGCAGGTAAAGGATTTGCGCAGCGTTCTCCTCTACTAGGCACCCCCCCGATCCTATGCAGAGTTGTTCAGTTAGGGCAGTGACTGCGGCTTGACCTCCTGGTGCCCATTGAGAAAAAACCCTCGCCCATAAATTAGCTCGCTTGACTTCGACAGGTCGTAGATCTTCGATCTCCTTCCTCTTCTCGTTCTGTTGAAGCTTGAGGGCCTCCTGCAGTCCATCTTTGACCGTGGATTCGACGGCTTCCATAGCCCTGGGAGCTTCGGTCCTGTACTTCTCCACATCCCTCATGTCGCGGCAAGCTTCGAAATTGCTGGTCTTCTTCTGGCCGGCCTTGGTTGCGTCGCCCCTCAGAAAAGAGCCGAAACCCCCTTTGCCCCCTCTCAGGCGGAGGAGGAGATGGACTTGTGGGTACAGTCCGTCGCGAACGGCGTCCAGAAGGGCTTCATCGGCGATCTGGTGGGTGCCCGAAACGAGCCTCTGAAACTGCGGAGGAGCTTTTATCAGTTCGGATAGCCAGACCTTCAGATCCGAGATCGCGAGATGGGGTGCAAACACCTGTAGGCATTTTGTTCTGCCATCCAAACCCTTGACGAAGATGTGATCCATGACGATGGATGGTCTCAAGTTCGAATCCTGCAACTCACCTTCCGATTCCTCAGTTCGATTCCCATCCATTATATACACTTGTTATCACATACTTGCCTTAAAAGTGACTTTTAGCCATTATAAATCCTACCCATGTCTATATTTCTCTATCAAAACAATGATACCATAAACTCAAAATATTAGTACTACTTAGAAAAATTAGATTGAAATATTAATCTTTGCTTAAAAGATCAAATTAAAACATTATCTTTACTTAAAAGATCAGATTAAAATACTCATCTTTACTTAAAAGATCAGATTAAAATATTACTATTTTCTTAAAAAATAGATTAATTTTTACTTTGAAAATTAGATTAAAATATTATTTCTTAAATTAGATTAATCTTTACTTTAAAGATGAGATTATTAATCCTTACTTAACAGATTTATTAATGATTACTGAAACGTATGGAATTAAATTTGAATTTTCTAACAGTGTAATCTGGCACATTTGTGACAAGTGGCGCTTTTGTTTTCCAGTTATAAAATGCAAGGGATGTTGCAGAGACACGTGCGGGAATAGAACCTTGGTCAGAACAGATGTTTAACTAGGCAAATCAGATACTCAGAATTACGGCTTCCCCATCACAACTTGCAGCTCCAGATGTATTTATAACCACATTGTTGTTATAAATGGTACCCATCATGTATGTTATGTTGAAGTTTTCCACTTGTTTGGAATTGCAGTACGAGGATGATTTGGCGATGGCAGAGCTCAACACAATTAAGAGTATGCTAAGACGATTTGGGGTGGCAGAGCTTAACACAATTAAGAGTATGCTAAGACGATTTGGGGTGGCAGAGCTTAACACAGTTAAGAGTATTCAGAAGTTCAACTATTAGATTCTAGCAGAGAATGCTACCAGAGAAGCTCTCTCTTTCTCTACTCTGTCATTTTGATGTGTTTGTGGAGCGCGCTCTGTGATGTCTTTGTGTTTGTTAATGTGATGTGTTTGTGTAGCGCAGTGTGTCAATGTGATGTGTTTGTGAATGTGATTGTGATGTTCATGTCTGTGAGTCTGAGAGAGAGAGCAGACTGCGGCAGAGGAGAATATGGAGTGACTGTTGATGGTTAAATGATGCCTCTTCACAGAGAGAGTGTGAAACACCGAAAGGAGTCATGTCTTCCATTATTTTTTAATTCATCCCCTTTTTGTAATATTTTTTGATGGTTTAAATTTTTATAAACAGGAAGGAACTGACAACTCTACCGCCCCAGGAGCTATCATCCAATGAATTTCAGGGCTGCAGCAGCAAGGACTTTCCATACGTTCGGCAGCAAGTATATACATACTGATTTTCTTTTTGGTCTTCTACTATAAGGAAGTTAGGTTGAAGGAAAAACAAACTTCTTTGTGTTTAGAGTTTTATAGGAAATTCGACTTCAATTTAGATATTTAAGACCTAAATTCTGAAATATTCTCTTTACTCTAATTTCAAAATCTTTTCAGTGCACTTCCATAGCTACATTCCATCTAGAAATAGAGACCAACTTGTACATAGAGCAGATGACCAGATGACCTAGTTGTTTGTTTTCAAGCCACAGGATAGTGTTCAGATGACCCAACGGTTTGTTTTCCGGGCCTGGGTTAGTGGTTTGCCTGTGAGAAGTGCCCTATTGAATTTGTCCAGCAAAGTGAGTTTGGCGGTAAGAGATCCAATCTCAATATCTCTGCTGCGGTAAAAGATCCAGACAGTGTAGTCCGGTCCGGTTATGATAACACTGCTTTATTCCCATCATATATGTGGGAATTGTTGCCCATCATCTTGCCAAGAGACCTTACACTCTTTTTCATTATTGCATTCTTGGTTTGTATCTTTTTCATTATTGCATTCTTGGTTTGTATCGTATTTTCCATGCCAATTCTTTAAAAATTCATTACATATATTGCATTCTAGGTTTGTATCGTATTTTCCATGCGGATTCTTTGAAAATTCATTACATATATTGCATTCTAGGTTTGTATCGTATTTGCCATGCCAATTCTTTGAAAATTCATTACATATCTGTTCACAGTGATTAAATCTACTGGAGAGTCATCAAGGCTAAGAAGCTTTTCACATTCTAGCTTGTTTTTAGCATCAACAGAATTTGGCATGATATCTATAAAGCCTTGAAACTCTTCATCCTTTTTTAGATCTGGAACATGTCCTTCCAATTCGTCCTTGAATACCTGTTCTCAACTTTCATCATAGTGTGGTTCTTCATCATCAAATTTTGGTGGCCCATCAAAGTACATTATATAAGATCTTCTAGAGCATAAATCCAGATCAAGGTGGAAATCAGGGTTGTTGTATTTTTTTGGTACCTTCTCTGTGTTTGCAATACAAGTGTGTCCCTCAACTGGGGAAGCAATGTTATATCCATGTTGTAAATAAAATCCAATGAGGATGACAACATTTGTTTGCCTTTTCAGTTATTGGTTTCGTGCACAGTAGTTTATATTTGCATTATTTCATTAAACAAAACGAGCAGCAAAACTGTCATCAAAATGATGCCCTTCCATCACTAAAGCAATGGTATTCTTGTCATCATGAACAATAACAATTCTGTCTCTTTCACCTTTGTGATCATCATTGTCACAGGTGGGGCTCCCCTCAAAGCTCACAACATATGATTTTGGATTCAACTGCATAAAGGTTTTTCATTCTTCAACTTATTTATACATATTTTAGTCCCCTTCCTAAATAGTGCTTCATCAATGATATTGCCCTCTTCAAATTTTGGTCACAAATCCTATTTGGAAATACATTTTCACTCCTTAAAGGACTGGTATGAAAACTGTCAAATCTATCCCTTTGCTTTGAAATTTTACCTTCAACAGTATTTCCATTTTCCTTCTTAACAAACACTTGATCAAGATTATGATCCAAATTGACTTCTAGATCATTATCTTCAAGGGAAAGGCCAGGACTTCCCATTAATGCTCCGTTTTTATTATAACAAGATTTTTGAGGCAAATGAGGAGGTTGCTCTTGTTGCAGGTCTGTGGTACTTTCTTCTTCATCAATACCCTTCTTATCTTCAACAAGACCAAGAAGGCCCTCCTCTTGTAGGGTTTCCAATAAGGACTGATAGGTGTCTTCTAAAAATTTACGATGTAGGTTTTAAGCCACATGTACGATAATCTAGGGGAAAAGGCCTTCAAAGTTGAAACACATCATCCATACAAAAAGGGTTTTCCACTCATAGCATCCAACCTCCAAAGCTCCTTCAATGAATGGTGGCTTTTTTCAATGGCGACAATATGGAATCCAAGTCAGTGTTGAGTTCCCAAAATCCACATCCTTTGCAATCATGCCAATAGAATTGCAAATTTTCCCTTTAACAATGGATGCGAGGGCTCCAAGTGGTTGCTTATGCCTTTCAAATCATAATGTCACCCCACATGCAACAAGAAAACTCAGCGATGACAATATGTCCCTTGCAAATTAAGTGAACTATCTCAACAAGGGTCAGCTTTAGCCCTCAATATAGATTAACTCCATGCTTTCCAACACCCCTATCTAGTGCAAGCCCAACTGCAAGTCGATTTCAGCACCTTTAACACAAGTCAGGCCACCATCCATTCTTATTTAAATATGAGTTTTTGTAAGGTCAACTTAGTATTTGGATTAGACATCTAAGGTCGGCGTAGAAGTGCTTGGTCCGGCCTTCCTGAGTTATCACTTTCTGATTGCAGTCCTATTTTATTGATGATACATAAACACACCCAGTCATATGGACAGATGTGTTTGGGTGTTCTTAGAGTTCTACCCGTAGTACTATCTTTTTGGTTCCACACCTTTCCTACAAAAGTTATTTCTCAGCTTATATCACTGCCCTTGAGAATTATTTTTCTCTTTAACAGAAATGCATAAAGAAGCCAAACCAGCAAATCTTGGCAGTGTTTCACATGCAGGGCTGAATATTAGTTTTGTGGCTAGTTCCTCACATGGATTTTGTCACACACACATCATTTTACCTGACATCATCTAGGCATTACAAAAGCATAATACTGACAGCTGTGTCTCAACTGTAGGAGCAACCCCATCACATATCATCCCTCATACCTCATTAGCATCAATTCAACTCCAATAGAACAAACATGAAATTCATTATACATGTCAATGTAGGGCTAAGGATGCCATACGTAGTGACTGCAACTTGGATAAATCCCCAAACCTCCTTTACATCTCTTTATTCAGTTTGTAATTTGTAATTTATCATTGGTGACTCAGACCACAATGATTATTCACCTAATTGTATTCCATGTTTCTCCATCTTTGAGAGTTGGTCAAAGATGGCCATTCTCTTGATTCTAGGGTTACACTTTTAGTTGTCATTCCTTTCGCAATAGAGCCCATTAGATCCAAGTGTTGAACTGAGGAGCTCTGGTACCACTTGTAACATACCCCCTTGATATGTACCATGTAACATACCTGGGAGCTTTGATACCACTTGTAACATACATCCTTGAGTTGTAACATTCCTCCTTGAAAATTTTTCGTTTTTTCGTTCTAATTTTTTTGATATATATATATTTTATTTTTATTTTTATTTTCTGAGTGTATTAAATGGCTTAATTCCCTCCTTCTGGTAGGTGCCTTTCTATACTTGGGGTGCTCATCTGGTATCACCATTCCTTGAGGGACTAGGTACGTTACCCATTTTAGCTCTATGGAGACCAAGCTAATGGGTCAATTTCATGGTACTAATAGACGAGATTGTTTTGATATGAGAAGGTTCTAGCCATTATACCTGCATTTCGTTTTATAAGATCTCATCGAGACTGCCCCCATTTTGTGGTGATGGCTCTATTTGCTAAGAGCATAATCCTTTTTGTGGCAGCTTGGCTTGAGAAACTCAGTTAGGGTGGTAGTGGAGTTAGTTTGTTTGTAAGTTTCTAACATCCACATTGTGTCTTGACTAATGATCAACCCACTTCCTTTATCTAAAGAGAGTATGCTTTAGATTTTACTTTAAATAAATTACTAAGCTCTGGATTGATGTAGACATCATTAGTCAACTGCCTTACCTCGTTCTTAGAAACTACATACACAATATTAGTGCACCAGATTTTGGACTTCACAAGATTTTTGTGGTCTTTACACTGTTGAATGTAATATCCAATCGTCTCCTTTGGGCTCCAATGCATCCTGTGCAAATTCCTCCCGTCATAATTAATTTGCTAGGCTAATTTTACCTTTAACCGTATCCAAAATCTAGAATCTCATGCATCCAAGGGGTTGCAGACAACTCACACATATATCAGTTTCATTTCAAGATGTAGTTACAACCTTCATAATTGGACTAGGACTGTAACAAGGTCTGAATAACCAAACAAGAGTTGCAGGCAGTCCATATGTACTTCAGGTTCACTCATTATGATTGTGTAAACATAATGCATCCCACGGATAGGCAAATATAAACATTTAAATGTAACTGAGGGCATAGATAAGTAGAACTTAACTGGAGGCTAGGATCGATGGTGCAATACGTGTTACATTATTTGATTTCTACCCAACTAAGCCTCTCATATGTCCATTCTAGACATACAATGCACATAATACCACTATTAAGCTTAATGTGTTCAGATTAGCTTTACAAGGACCCATGAGCATTAATCACGATTCATAACTTGTAATGACCAATTCCTCATGTACACATTGTATCAGGGAAAGTGTTTCTTGATCCATTCCCCACGAAAATTAGCCATAATGATCAATTTCTTGCTCATTGCAACAAGGGAATTGTCTAGAATATAAAGGTATTGAATGTGACTCATCTCTCATGAGCATTGGTCATGATATCACTCAGAAATTCCCTTGGCTGTGGAAGGAAATAACTAAGGTAACCTCAAACCTCCTTTAGGTTGAAGCTGGCCCTTCAACCCGGAGAGGGATATCTCCGTAAAATTCAACTACCCTATGGTCACTGTAGTAGAAGGTTTTGTGCAATTGAGTTCAGGTGGCCAAATTTAGATCTATGGATAAATTGGTTGATGATCTTCAAAACCATTGGGCATGGAGTCCAGCGATTAAACAAATGAGATCATAACTCCAATGAGCAGGTTGTACAAACCATGAAAGTTACAAGTCCTTTGACTGTTTGGGAGATTTGGAAGAAAGGAGGACTAAAAGAAAACAGAGTCTATAGATGACCAGAATAACAAATATTAATGATTGATAATTTAAGAGAGGAGCATCAATGAAATCCAATCTCATAAACTAACATTCTCAGACATGGAAGAAGACAATTATATCACAGAGAAAACTCTGATAGGGAGAAGCAACACATGAATTTCCTACTAACTTCTCATTAAATCCTGTGAATACATTCAAGACTGCTCAAATATATTTGGACTACAGGTGTTTTTCAAATAAAAGCCAAACTTGTTTACATATTCATAAATTGTTTATATAGTGCTTTACACAACAATTTTACAAAATAATAGTCTTCACATAATTAGAGAAACAAAGATATTTTAAATATCTATCAAATTCATGTATGCCAAAGATAAAACTTAAAAATATCCTGTATGTTCTAAAATAACTATAGGAAAATATGCTCACATTCAGGCGAAAGAAATATCTCTCAACTGCCTCCCTTGAAAGTAGAACAGGTCCCAAAGCTGTAGTTTTAGCTTTTCTGCTAACATAATAGGTCGCTTTGCAAAATCCATCAAAACTGCTTCTTCATTGTTCTTTTTCAACTCTGGTAGAAAATCTTTAGCTTTCAAATCTGGAAATTTGTTTATTAATGCTGATCCTTTGCCTTTTAAATCTGGAGTGGCTGTAGTTGTTTTTGCACAAGCTTGTTGACTGTCCATTCCAAACTGCCATTCCTCTTTTCCTACGATTCAATAGCTGCCGACTCATACGCCTTCAATTCTCTATATTGCCTTATCGGGGAAGTCTCGGCTTTATTGTTTCACCAATATTCCTCAGCCCTTTATTCTTTGCTCGTTGCAGCTGCCGACCCATTCATCTCTTAACACTTCCGTGTTATACTATCAGAGCTTTTATGCCTTGTAATATAGTGGTTTAACACTATTGATGCTTTTCTCGGCAGTTTAACACTCGACGCTTTTTTATATGGCAACTTTGCATATCGCACTTTTTAAATGTGGTCACATTCTTTGAGTCGCTGATCGCTGATATACGATATGCCCTGGACCTCGCCAATTGGCATAGTCCTCCGCTGTTGCGATTGTTGATGTGCAAGACCTGTCGACATGCAATTGCGATATCTCTCGGACCTCCGATCATCGATCACCAATGTGCTTCGGACTGTCGATCACCGATCACTGATATGCTCCTTGCGTCCTTTCAAAGACTTCAAACCCTTAAACTTTAACAAGCCATATTTTTGATCTAGAAATCCATTTTTGGACTTCCACATATCATTGGAAAACTTGTTCAGGGCACTTTCCAATGGAGAGGGTTTGATGTAGGCTTTGAGTCCTTCTGATGCTTGGAAAATGACTGCAAACTTCTCTGCTTACAAACCTGCTATCAAGAAATTTTCCCTGTTTATTACAATTTGAAAAAATCACACTATAACTGTCAGCATTTTCCAAAAAAAAATTAAAATGCGGAAAGTTTATTGTGATAACGGGTTATAATGACCAATTACTTATGTGCTCATGGCATGAGATGAGAGGTGAAGAAGTGGCATTGTATACTATGAAATAAAATCACATGGTATCAGTTCTCACCTGAGACTTATACCTACTTATGTGCTCATGGCATGAGGTGAGAGGTGAAGAAGCGGCGTTGTATATAGTGAAATAAAATCACATGGTATCAATTGTCAACTATGAGACTTATACCTAGTAACCAGGATTTCGCAGGAGACCAACTCTTATGTGTTCATTGCATGAGGTGAGAGGTGAAGAAGTGGCATTGTATATCGTGAAATAACATCACATGGTATCAATTGTCACCTATGAGACTTATACCTAGTAACAAGGATGTCACAGCAGGGTCACGCCACCCTTTCAAGGCTTCTTAGCTCAAGTCACACTTAACCATGCAATTTTTTTCCCATAGTTAAGCATACTTGGTATTCTGTCCCAATCCCACTTGCAAAAATGGTAGCAAGTGTTGTGCATCAGGAACTATTCATTCAAAGCTCCCTCTTTATTTAAGTTAATATTTGTTTATTGCTCAACATCAATAGGTGGCAATAACAACAATATCCATTAGGTATTGGCAAGTGTATTCAGTCTGAAAGTGAAGTTGGAATTCCATCAATTAGTTCCACATTGAATGTTATTGTGTACATGCTAAGAATGGTGGAAAGCTGGTCCAGATCTAAGATAGAAGGGTTGGTTCTTAAAGGTCTTACACAATCTATGTAACAACAATTCAACCCCCATATGACATCTACCCAACCAACCTTAAACATTGTGTCCTGTCCAAGGTTAAAGTAACTATAATGCCCAAGTCATGTGATGTCAACATATGGTTTATTATACTATTAGTTTGCAACAGTATTCCGTGACAAACAACTGGCCCCAAGTATTATAGAGGGACAACCTCTGTTAGAATTTTGGGCCCTCATACCTAGGACAAGGCCATCCAATTTGATAATGACGGGAATTGCGCAATGTCTTTGTTATCCTTGTAAGAAGGTTAGGTATAGTTACCATCCACCCCCTACTCGGAACTAGCTTCTTTATTCATATGTAGACCCACAAATGTAGCTGCACAAGGGAGGCTTGGTAATGCAAGGAACCTCTAGAAACAAATTTTAAATTTATGCTAAGTCGCAGACATATCATATGAAAACATAGCTAATACATGGAAATACCAGGAACTGGACTATAACAGACCACAATTATTACTAATTAGTATATATCAATTTGTGCATAAAGCAAGCAATGTCAATTTAGATGGCTTGGAAGCAATAAGTTATGTTTGAAGCAACTAGGGAAGCTTCACCCTGACATTGTGAGGTCTCTCAAAGTGTTAGACACTTGGAGATCCAGTCTTAAGGAGGCCTGTCTGTTGTTTGTTAAGGCATGTACGCCATCCAACATTTATAACATACCACATCTGGTTTGATCAGACATTTCTGATTAACAGGAGTGCCTATACAACAATGTAATCTTGTGTTTTGGAACAATTAGGTATATTAGGAACAACATAGGAGCACTTGGGGCAACCTAATTAATAAAAACACTCAACAAGGTGTGACTTGGACTGGGCATTGGGATCGGGTTCATGATTTTCCTCCCAACCATTGACAAACTGTTAATAATGCAGTTGCCACCCCCTAGTATGTGAAACTTGTCCCCATGTCCAAACCTCAAGGGGTTTCAAAGGTCTAATTCGACCTCCCCCTTCTGGAAAAAGTTACTCTATTGTAGGCTGGTCGAGGGACTCCATAGGCAAACACCTCCACCCACCAACCAATGAGGGGTTCTAGAGGTGAGAATCTCTGGCCTCACTCAATTTAGGGACTCCAAAAGTAATCCACCTCCACCCAATAGCCAGTGAGGGGATCCAAAGGTGAGAACTTGCACCCTCACCCAGTTTTGGGATTCCAGAGTCTTACCTCCACCCCGTGTTTGCAGCCTCAGTAGCTTGGTTCTTCAATAGCTCCACCCAATGTAGGGAATCCAGAGTCTACTGTAGTTTGAGTACCTATTGAGGAGACTACTCCAGAGTAGCCAAAGGTCCACAATCTCCAGCCACTAGTCATTAAGGGATTTCAAAAGCAAAAGCCTCCACCCACTTCTGCAACAATGACCAACAATTACTTTCTAATTCCCTTTAATTAATGCTCTTACAATTATGCATCTACACCTATTGTGATTAGAGACCAAATATTCCATGAGGTTTAAGTCTCATCCTTGGTTTGAAGTCTCTTGGAACTTTCACAATTGTTTCCAGAATACTGTTAAAGTCTCAGGCATTCTATATGTTTGTAATAAGTCTAGATATTACACAAGTTTAGAAGTACACGGAGCATCATATAAATTAGGGCATAGACATTCTTGATGGTTTTAATAAATCTAGGTATTAAGAAGTTTAGTTGTTTTAGCTCAACCAACTATCCATTCAATGAAATTCTTATCTTGTTAGCAATAGGAACTGAACATTCCACAAGAATCGTGAAAAAAACAAGCTAAGAGAAACGAGTCACACCGTTTTCAGTATCACAACATTTCAATAAGAGGTTAGAGGAATAGCATGATAAAGCTAGGTGACCACTATCTAGGAATCGAGAGCATA
>APFE030378841.1:22370-32496 GCA_000404065.3 Pinus taeda | reverse complement strand
ACACACACATAGGCATATGCATGTGCATGTGTGCATATGTTGTATAGACTGTAGATGTAAGATCTTCAAATCAATGAAGTATATATTAAAATCATGTAAGTGCAACTAAAAATGTCACAAGCTATGTGTATGTGCATCTTTAGAATTAGCAGAAAAGGAACATTCAAAAAATGTTATTTTTTTTAAATATATATTATTCAAATCTAGTAACTTATCCCAAAAGGAACTAGAGAGAAAGATGTGATTTTTTTTGTTAATAATTAACAAGAACCGAATATGAAAAGATGAATTTCTAAAAAATACACTTGAAAATATTTCATCTATAATAAAAAAATGCCCAAAATATCAATTTTATAAATAATATTATTGTGTGGAACATTAGGTAGTATATAAGACACTTTTCTCAATTACCTTCTCTACTCAATTTTCAGTCAATGTGAGATATGTTGGGGCATAGTATGCTAAATCTCATGAAAGCTTGTAAAACCTAAGGAATATTTATGTTAAGAGTATATTAATTCTAACTTCATTTCTCAATTTTTGAAAGCATGAAATGTAACAAATTGTGATCATTTTAGGCCTATAAATCCCTAAAACTATTTCTAGCTCACCTGAGATAAGTTATCAATCTAGAAAAGAACTTAGAACATAAATTTCTCAAAGGTACCAAAAGTATTGAATGATTTTAAGTCATTTTCAAAAGCCTCCCAACTATTTTTAGCCCTATTTAGCTAAGGTTCTAATAATTTCCATCCAAAAACTAGTATTTTTAATAATTTCTTCAAACAAATATTTAACAACTAAAATGCAGTGCAACTAACATCAATAAAAATATGTAGAATACATGAAATGAAAAAATTCCACCACACATCTAAGAAAGGTGATTTCAAATTTTTTAATGATGAACAACATCATCAAATTTTGTCATGTATGTGTTGATGGTAAAAAATGACCTCATCAACATGTAAGGGAGACTACCCAATCAAATCCCCAATTAAACTCGTATTCATTTAATGTAATGGTTTCAACTAGTTCAATTAGGTCTAGTTACCCTCTTTCCTTCTCTACTGCTTATAGTATGACTATTCCTTGCCAATAGAAAATAGAAATTAGATCTTCCCTCTTGCAGAGCTCTTGTAAGAAAGTGATCTTTAAGCTGAATTAATGGCTCAACCAAGCCACTCTAAAGTCGGCCCCTATGTAACTTCTAGAATGTAATAATTAAAACTAAATACATATCTATTCTAATATGAAAGTAATAGAAAATAAATCCTTAATCTATCTCGATTTAAAGAAGGCTTATTCCCTCTCTCAATCAAGAGCAAGGTAAAAGAGGATTTGGTCAGCTTTAAATCTGGAGCAAAAATGAAGTCAATAGGCCAAGGAAATAGTTCCAAGACTTATTACTAGTTCAAGCAAGTATATGTATTCAACTATCTGACGAATAGTCATTAGATCTTTGGTGCACATACACCCAAATTCAAATAAAATGAATTCGAACTAAAACATATATGATTGCATTAAGAAAATAGTTCTCATAAAAAAATCATTATTAAAACCAAGATAAACTTGACATGAATTCGCTAAATAGTTAACAAGTATGTTGTGTTTATCTATTCGAATTTGTTATTTAACTTGATAAAAATTAGATCCATCATTAAAATATAGCTTTAAAATTATTTAAACAGGCATATAATCAAATGAATTTACAATAGTGCAAAACTTCAAAAAATACATACTTATTTGGATCAAGAATTGCATCACATTTTATTAAATGCAGGCCATCAATCGACCTCTATCTCTAAAAAAAGTGTATAAGAATTAAAGATCTGATCAAAGCCTTTGAGTACATAAAATTCTACAAAAAATTCACGATAGCATGAAATTTTAGAACTGAAATACATCCCTTTCAATCTCCACAACTATGGTCCAAACTAGATAATTCTCTACAAAAAAATCCCCTCCCTACAATCGTGTAAAAATCCTCCCCTTTGCAAGAATTTCCTCCCCCAAGTTTCAGATCTAGAACCCTTTATTCATTCTCAAAAATGTTATTTAATTACAAAATGAAAACTAAAAAATTGAGAAACGTTGAAGTTGTTTCTGCCAACTAAAAACCAATCAAAAATAAATTAAATTGCAAATCAAAATCAGAATTACAAAATCTGGGAAAACAAACTTATCCAATTAAAATTCAATTAAATAAATAAATAGAAAGAAATCATAGCTTCCCATTGATCCTTGTAAAGGTATTGTTGGACAAAGAGGACATAATCAAATGGATTTGCAATCAACAAAAGCTTTGGGTAAATGAAAATGCTAAAAACAAAACTCACAAAATTAGTTTTGATTGCAAATTCAAAGCTTAATTTTCTACTAATGTTTTGCTCAGTTAATGACCATATTTGGTCATACAACTACTTCAGAAATATTCTCTATGATTAAATATCTTTCTAACGAGCCTTTTTGGGCTTCATTTGGCCAAATAAAACTTAACTTATGAGCCTCCAAAATTAAAGTGTCAAAAATGTTACAATTCTCGAAAAATACATACTTAAGCTAAAATTAAATAATTTTAATTATAAATCTTAATTTTAATTACTTCTACCATTAATTATTAATAATTTACAATTATTAAATTTATTATATATATTTATTAAATTTATTAGATTAATTAAAAATTTAAATTAATTTAATATCAAAAACATGGTAAAATGTGCCAATGATTAGGTGGCTATTGGCTCCATTTCAATGAGCCATAGTGAATCACAAAGGGAGACCTAAGGAGGGCTTATACATATGGAATGGAGAGGGGAGTCATAAGGTGGTAGGTCTGAGAGATAAGGGATTTACGGAGTTTGATTTCGAAGCTCATTAGAAATGGAGTTACGAAAATGTAATGTTCCGAAATGGGGAGAGGGTTAGAGTGATAAGGGATTTCAGAGAGGAATTTTGGGAGGATCATAAAAATAAAGTTATGTCGGGTGTTGGAGGTATGATGGAGATTTCGGGAAGAATATTTTTGGAGAGATTTAGAAATAAAGCTACGAAGAGATGAGCTTCGAAATGAGCTATGGAGAGATTAGGAAGTGGGAGGTATAAGGTATTAGAAATGAGAATTCGGGAGGTTTCTAAATAATGAAGTTACGAAATAAATAAGCATCGTCGAGGTGAGGGAAGATCTAAGGAAGTTTCGAGGGTATGTATTTCGAAACTCTTTTAAAGTAGAAGTTACGATATTTATGATTTCCGAAATGGGAAGAGGTGTGAGATGAGGTCCACATGGAGCGAAACCCTCTTATCATAAACTAAACTACAATCACGGTTAATGTTAAATAAAATAAAAAAATACAACCACTTGAGTTTGAGTTTTGGGATTTCAGACATTTTTTAAATTATCATTTGAAAGACTTTCAAGATCTTAAAAATACATAATTTTAATTGTTTTACAATCTCGATTACGGTGGTTTTGTAGGATCGTTAGTAAAAAAAATTAAATTAATAAAAATGGAATTATGAAGAAAACGTAAATCTCGCAAAATTATCAGACACTTAACCAAAAGAAAACATTAAAAGACGATTTAGCCAAAATTTACAAAAAAGGTCCCCATTATTATTGTGAAATAATAAGTTAAAAATGAGGGTGTTTTGATTTCGTCACAAAAATGAGGACACATGGGGAAGAACCTAGTATCTCTAGTTAAAAGATGATGAACTTTGCTTTACCCAAAGTTTAAAATGATGGATTCCATCAAACCGTCAAATAGAAAAACATTTCCCATGGGTCCCACATTAGTGATTCAAGCAATATAAGTTTAGAAAGATAAGTACTTAAAGGAGACTGAGTCTAAAGTCATGAATCCGAATTTTGGGAAATATCTAATATCTAAGATTACCTTGTATGAGAAACAAAAGAAGGTATAATTATGAATTTTTTGATAAAGCATATATCTATCGATATGAATGGTCTCTGACATTGCTTCGCTGCCAGGGAGCCTGGTCAATACCCTGGTGAAGTTGTCTTTTATACCATACAAGCATGGCCCCGCTGCTAGCGAACATACAAAGCCCCAACAAGTTTACTTATATCTCCCATGCTTCCCCTTTTGATCACCCTTTTGATAAGTACATTTGTGAGCTAAGTTTATGATGTACCTGAGTGAAAGGGGTGGGATGGTAATAAAGACTTAAGAAAATGGATATAATACTACCATAATATAGACTCCATATCATTTCCCTGTGACTATCCATTCAGATGCTTTTGTAAAGTGGAGGGATGGGAGAGATCCATTGAGCTAAACTCAGGCCAATTCTTTCCTTAAAAAAATGAACTATATTACTTAAAAAGGATGCATGTTCCTCCATAGAAAATATTTTAAGAAAGAGAGCTTTAGAATTCTATAAAGATATACTTTAAAGGTAAATGAAACCCACTAAATTGACAGAGTAAACATTTCCCATGTATGTCAACCAATGGTGGGCGATAAAAATTCCTTTTACATAAATCTTGGTGGAATTACCAAAATAAAACCATAACCAGTAGAAAAAAGGAAAAGAAATCCAAACTGAAGCGAAAAAAGAAATCATTAAACTCCAAAAATGTCAAACAGGAAAGGAAAAGTTGAAAGAAAAACCCAAATTTAAAAAGACAACTCCAACAAGACTATATTAAAATGTCTCAACAAAAGAGTAAAATACAACAAGCATGTGTGTGTTCATGATGGCGGATCTCTTTAGCTATCAGAATTAACCAAGATTTTTTACTTCTGTGATATTAGAAAAATTGCATATGAAAGAGTATGAAAAGCCACATGTGCATGCTTTAAAGAAGATGAAACATAACGACAACCATCAAATCAAAGAAACAAAAACACATTGATAACAAAGTTCACCCAGTGTGGGCTACATCAAGAGTGGGGAGACCTCTTCATTAAATGCTGCAAAGAGTGCATAATACATTCTTTTCCATTACAAGGATAATTTCCCTCAATGAGAGTGGCATGTCTCTCCACGAGACATTATCCTATAGGAAATATCACTCATATGGGCCCTCCTTCAACATGATAAGATAATAAATTCTCACACGATGTGGCAAACAATTATCCTTCAACATCATGGTAACAAGAATCTTAACAAAAAAATTATCATCTTAGCAAATAAAAGAAAGACACGTCATCACTGCATCATATACCTCCACTTTCAGGGATGACCTGGAAATGCAAATCTAAACTGACGAAATGACCTACATTGTTGAATTTGTGACACGAAATCGTGTCAAATGATTGTAAAATTGGCCCCTTTCTTACACCATCAAAATCTAGCCCGTTGGGAATCTCGAAGATTCTCCCAAAGATTCCTTCCTGGATAGGGCTGAAAAATTCACTACTTTGATGAAAATTATGAGCACACCACTGCATTCCTTGTGAAATTCTGTGAAAGATGACTATAAAGTCGACATCATTCCGCCTTTGTCAAAAATTATCCTTTAATCTTTTAGATTCATTCCTTAAGATTTTGTCAATATTCATCATTGCTGACTGCCTAAAATTATGATGGCAGATGGGGAAATGGACCACACCATCACGTTCCCTACGAAACTCTAGTTCGTTTGAGTAAAAAGTTGACATGATTCTGCCTTAGGCGAATGAATTTTTCGGTTTAATAGAATTTTTGTGGCGTTAAAAACAAATTAAGGGCCATTGTCCCAATGGTAAAATTTGGGAATTCATTGGAGCAGGGTTGGGGTCAAGTCCCCGCCCATCTAAACTTTACACATTGCTTTAGCGTATGTCAAATAGGGAGGTGGTTTTCACTTTGGTTGGCGCATTTTGGGTAACTTGTTATGGTCGTTACATATGGAGGATGGTCGTAAGTGTGGGGTCGCCCATGGGGCGGGCTAGCCAGATTGGCTGGGGGGTTCGATCCCCACCAACCCTATTGTATTATATTTTGGCATGCAGTTTTATTCAAACTGCCTTTGGCCACTTTTTAATATATGTTATATTAATATAACTTCATTGTTGGGGGGGTAGTGGGGTTGGTGCCCTGCCACCCCAAAATAATTTTTTATTTTTATTTTTTATATTAAATAAAATTTACTATTAAAAATTTTCTGACCGAATTTTGCGTTTACAAATAAGAAAATTTTCACCGTTCCGACTGGTGAATTTGCGCACCGACCCTTTGCCAAATATGCCTCGTGTTATATAATAATTAATTATTATAATGATGTTGATTCAAAAAATAATAATATTACTAATCATCCTAATAATAAAGTAGTTAATTTATCGAGTTTTCTTTTCCTCCTCCGGCCTTTAAAATTTTGGAGAGGGGATTAAATTCCCTTGCTCCCAAGAAAATTCTGGTGGCTGATATTATGTGTGACGTCAAATTTGGGATACAGGGCTTACCAAATAATATTAAAGATATTATTTAGCAAGATTGCTTTGTTATTCTTAGGAAAGCAATGCCCCTTAAGAATAACATCAACAAGGATGAGTTTGAAGCCCTAAAATCCTTGAATAGGAACCATGACATTGTCATTTTTAAAGCTGACAAAGGTGGGGCTGCTATCATCCTTGATAACGAAGACTATCAGAAGAAGATGTTGGATCACCTGATCAACAGTGGAAGCTACAGAAAGCTTGACAAGAATCCCTTGAAAAAATATTTCTAGGACGTTCTCTCTTGCTATTAAATCTAGTAGCATTGTTGGCTCCTTTAGCCATAATCTTATTAAGAGTAACCCTATCATGCCCAGGATCTATGGGCTTCCTAAAATCGACAAAGAGGGAGTCCCCCTTAGACCCATTGTCAACACCATAGGTGGGCTAACCTATCTTTTATCTAAATATTTAGCCTCAAAGCTTAAGCCCCTGGTGGGGAGTGTTGAAATGTGGCAACAAGAATATTAAAATTTTAATTTGTCCTTGAATTAAAATTGAGAATTAAAATTCGAATTTAGTCTCACCAGCTGCTTGAAAAATAATTAATTAAATTATCTTGAGTTAATTAGTTGGAGAAATTCAAGCTAGAAGTATTTCTAAAGTCATGCAACAGTTATCCCTTAAATCAGGGAGATTATCCCTTAATTAGGGAGATAAGGATGAGTTATAATTGAGTTGTAATTAGTTAGATTAGTTTACTGAGTTAAGTCCAGTTAAATTAGTTCCAAACTGTTTGAGGAACTAATTGTGAGTTCAGTCAGTTAATGCATGTATGCAACCAACTAGTGTACTCCAGATAAGTGAAGATTCTCTCATCAGTAACTCATGCATGTCTATTCAGAGAAAGACCTAGTTGAGATTAAAGACAAGGACAATGTACTATCAGTTGCATGATTTTTCCTATAAACAAAACTCATGCATGCAAAAGGAATTCATTCCTTGAGTACTGTGCAGTTTTACAGGGTGTGAGATCAGTGTGAGTGATCAGTGTTACACTTGGTAACAACTAGATCACCCAGGAGAAACAACGCAAGGAAATAGGAGCTTGGAGGGCAAAGGAGAAGGCTTGTGAGAACCTTTCTTTGCCTGTGAGCATCCGTGAGGGATTGTACTGAGAGCTGGTGAGCTATGAGAGCTAAAGCTTTGTGTAATCCTGATATATTTCCACTTAAATGGTAATACAGATAGCGGGGTTTTTAGCTTAGGTTTTCCCCAGAGTATTCTTATGTTTTTCATGTGCATTGATTCTTCTTCTAGTTATATGTGTTCCGCTTGTTCTTGCTCAAATCTATTAAGCTTCTACAAGTCTGATTGTAGAAGTAGATTAAAGCTTTTTGCTTTAGTTATATTGCATTATTAGGTTAATCTATAGTCATAATTTCTACATGGTATCAAAGCAAAGGTTATCGGAGTTGTGAACAATATATTGAGAAGAGAATTCGAAGTTTGAAGTTCAGGGTTGTAGGTAAAAATCGAATTCATCTCATACTTCAATTTGGTCAATGGCGTTCTATGGCTTGAGACTCGAGTATGCCTTGGAAGGCAGCTCGAATTACATAGCATGGAAAGATAAAATGGAAGTTGTATTAGAAGAAAATGGCTTGAAGGATTTCATTGATCAAGAAATCCCAAAGCTAGCTACAACTAATGCACAAGAATTGGCTGAGTGGAAGAAGTGTGTGGCGAAGGTGAGACGGATCATCTTGGAGGGAGTTCGAGACCATATTATCTCAAGTCTCCATGGGAAGGATACTCCGTTTTCAATGTGGAAGACATTGAAGGACCTATACCAGAATAGTAGTGACCAAAGGAAATTGGTGCTCAAGGATAAGATTCAGAAAATCAAGATGGAGAAGGGCGATACTATTTCCACATATCTGAACAAGCTCACCACTTGTAGAGATGAGCTTGGTAGTGTGGGAATAACTACTACTGATGATGATATGGTGAGCCTCGCTCTCCTCGGCCTTCCAAATGTTGGGTGTGGAGCATGATTGTGCTCCTAATTTAGAGGTCTTTGTTTCAGCCGGATGTATAGCCCAGGAAGATTGTACACCCCTCAATGCAGGGATTTTGGGGGCAACGCCCCCGAAGCTAAAAACAGATGTAAAATTGCCTTGTAAAAGTATAGTAATTTCTAGTCAATCTAGGTCATTCATTAGGCGGATGATCTAACGATAGAACTTATGTTTAGTTTAGGATTTTTTGACCTAGAAGGCAACCCCTCTCTTTGTATGAGGGCACTGTATTGAGGTTGTGTAACAGATGTGTATTCTTCGAGCGAGAAACAAAGAGGTGAGGCTGTGAGAGAAAACAAAGGATATTACAGCAAATCTGTTGTAGGTTGTGTCTCTTCATTTTGCTAGATAATAGGAAGGAAGGACTGGCTGTTCGGGGTGGACGTAGCCCAAACTGGGTGAACCACATATATTTGTGTCTCTCTAGTTTTATGTGTTTGTGTTTTTCCGCATATTATATGTCTTGCATTTATTTGTCATATATATAATTTTTTCTAACACCAAAGAGTTGGAATAGCTACCAAGACTCTATGAATGGTAAGGGAGAAACTGCCAGATTGGGAACGATGTGGTCGGATCTGATGCAGGAGGAGATTAGGAGGAGTATATGAGATGGTTCTTCATCCAAGAATGATGATGAAGAAAATCTGGCCTTAGCAAGTAAGGCAACGAAAGGGAAGGGGAAGGCTTCCCATTCCAAAATGAATTATTCTCATGGAGGGAAGAAGGTTGACCAGTCTAAAGTGAGATGCTTTAATTTTCACAAGATGGAACATTATGCAACTAATTGCCCATCGAAGAAGTCCAAGAAGGGATCCTCAAAACGATCGGAAGGTGAGGCATTAGCCTCTCGGTTCGAAATGGACTTTACCCTCATCGCATGCATGGTGTCATCGATTGTGGGTTGTGTTTGGTATCTTGATAGTGGAGCCTCATTCCACATGACCGACGATAAAATTTTATTCAGTACCTTGGAGGAGAAAGACCTCAAGATGTGCATAAAGATGGGTGACGATGGAAAGTACTGTGTTTTAGGAGTGGGAACGGTTGCTTTTGAGAGGGAGCATAGAGCTCCTCTCACCTTGATAGATGTGAAGTATGTGCCTGGATTGAAGAAGAACTTGGTATCGGTCATGATGTTGGAGGACAAAGGCTACGATGTTGTCTTTAGTAAAGGAAAGGTGTTCCTAAGACACATAGCCACGGGTCAGACCAAGAGGATTGGGATTTGGGTGAAGAATCTCTATAAACTAGAGATAGATGATTGTGCAGCATTGAGTTCGAAAGAAGAATTGGTGTAAAGCCAAAACATTGGCGAGTTGTGGCACAGGCGGTTGGGCCATTTGCAGCATGGGGCCTTCAAAGTAATGCAACAGATATCTACATGACTTCCCAAAGGTAAACTTGAGCAAGTTGATAGATGCAAATGTTGTACCTTGGGAAAGTACACCAAGTCTTCCTTTCATGATTGAGACAGTCGAGCAGAAGCGATCTTAGAGCGAGTTCATACTAATTTGTGTCGACCATTCTCGATGGCATCCACGATGAAACAAAGGTATTATGTGATTTTCATTGATGATTATTATTGTAAATGTTGGATTTATTTCATGCAGAAGAAGGACCAAACCTTCTCAAAGTTTTGTGAGTTCAAAGCTTTGGTTG
>APFE030378841.1:2828-21339 GCA_000404065.3 Pinus taeda | reverse complement strand
TCTTCCTTTGAGGAAGCAGTGCAGCAGCCGATTTGGGTTGATGCTATGGTGGAGGAGTATGACTCCATAGTTTGTAATAGTGTTTGGGATGTGGTTCCAAGACCGGAGAACAAATTAGTTGTGAGTTCTTGTTGGCTTTAGAAGGTAAAGCAAGCTGCTGATGGTAGTGTGGAGAAACATAAGGCAAGATTTGTTTCCCGTGGTTTCTTATAGGTCGAGGGGATTGACTATGATGATACTTTTTCTCTTGTCGCAAGGTACTCATCTATCAGATCGATGTTGGCACTATCAACATAGATGGATTGGAAGATCCATCAGATGGATGTGAAGACTGCATTCCTCAATGGAAAGATTGAGGAAGAGGTGTAAATAGAGTAGCCAGAAGGTTTTGAGACCTTCGATCATGAGTCACATGTGTGCCGACTCAAGAGATATTTGTATGGGCTAAAGCAAGCACCTCGTGCTTGGTACACTAGGATAAACAACTACTTCACCGGGTTGGGCTTCACAAAGAGTGAAGTGGATGCGAACCTGTACCACATCATGGTGAAAGGTAAGCAGTGGATCATTATACTTTATGTTGATGATATCATATTGATAGGTGATGATCAGTTGATCATGTCTTGCAAGGAGGACCTTGCAAGAGAATTCAAGATGAAAGACATGGGTCTCATGCATTACTTCTGTTAAACACACATGGGCAGAGATATAATAGGAAAGATAATCAGGAGAGTACAATTTTTATTAACAACTGATATACATTTATATTACAATATATGACCATTGGGTTTCACATCCCAAGGTCTATTGGACTCCTTTTGTCCATTCGGCTTCCACACTAACCCATTGAGGATTAGGTGTCCAACATTCCCCCCCTTAATCTTAAGGGTTATGTATGAGTCCAAGAAGAAAGTTGTAATACAAAATGTGCAAAAATGCATGGTAGAACTAGGCTGAATGTGCTCTCTGAAATGTTGGTATAAAGGGCGGTGGTTTAAGGATGACCACCAACACTGGAACGCTTAGTGAAGTTCCCGGAACTCTTCCAAAACTGGCAAGAAACTGAAGTTTTCTACTAGAGGAAGTGCTCCTATTGTTTTCAAGAGGGAAACCTTCAACCATGAAAGGGGGTCTCACCCCGCATAAAAGGGAGAACTTCAACCTGAAAAGGGAAGTCTCAACCTGTGATGGTTTAGGATGACCAACAACTCTGGAATGCTTAATGCAATTCCTGGAACTCTTCCAAAATTGTCAAGAAGCTAGAGTCTTCTACTAGAGGAAGTGTTCTCAATTTTGTTCCTGGAATTCTTTCGAAATTGGCAAGAAGTTGAATTCTTCTGCTAGAGGAAGTCTCCCAGATTGCCAACTGAAGGCATGTTCACTGGCATCTTTGTTTCTGGCTACAACTCCGAAACTAGTGTGGCAGGTTGTGGCTCAGGCTTGCTTCATGTGGCTTTGAAGCTTGTAGATGACCATCATTTCCCCCCCTGTTAGATACAAGGTGAGATGATGGAGAAAACTCAAATGCAAGACTATTCAATACTCTAGAACAAGCTCTGACATGTGTTTGGAATATCTTCTTAGCTGTTGATTCCCATTGCCAAGAAGCGATCCATCCAAGATGAATCTTTGTCCTTGCAGGACGTTTGTTTCTGAAGCATCTGTGTGAAGAATGGTTGGTTTTATGACAGTGCTTACATGGATGAAGATCAAAACAATGATCTTTCAGATGGCCAACTCGGTCACTGTGTTGGCATTTCACAATCTCTTGTTGTTGTTGTTGTTGCTGCTGAGGAAGAGGGGCAGAGTCTGGAACAGTTGGAGGTGAACTGTCATGAGGAGCAGGTGAACTGTCATGAATGAATCCAGCACTCTAAAACTGAATGGGCTTGGCATAGTCTGGAATATGAAAGGACAAGTCCTTGTCATATCCAAGACTAGTTCTGTGCTTGTTGTGGACAAGTTGTTCCCAAGGTCTGATGATGGGCTTGGGAAGTGCAGACTGAGTTTCTGCATCTGCATGTACAACTGCTGCTTTATTGGGTATTAAATCTGAACCAACTATAACATTATTGTCTCGTTGTTTATGGGAGTATGTTTCAATCTTCTGAACAGAAACAGGTTCAGAATGATGACTCCACTGCTGTAATTCTTGCTGCTGTAGCTTTGTCTCAAGCTGCAAAAACTCAATGTTCTCATGTGCATTTTGGAGACAAATTTTAATATTGGAAAGAGAGGTTTTGTTGATCTTAACCATCTCATCAACAGTGGAAAGTATTAAATTATTCAGTAGTTTCAATACATCATCTATTCTATCCATTTCAGACCAATATAATCAGAGAAGTAATGTTATTTTCAGCTACAAATTGGTCTATAAAATGATAAATAATTGCAACTATTAGATGAGTAGCAGGATACCAATATCACCAAGTCACTGTAGCAAACAGCACAGTACCAATTTCAATGTAGCAAAAGACTCACTGCTTTAATGTACTTCTCAAATTATTCAAACTACTCACACTGTGAAAAAGAGAGTCAATCTTTGACTTTCTTTGCAAATGAAATTTGTCGACAGTCTTAGTAGAGCCTGGTTTGTGTCATCAAGATACTAAATATAATCAATTGCAAGGAAGCTAGATCGAACCCTGCAAACTGATTTCTCATAGCTAAACTAAAGCTTTAAAAGAATCAAGCATCTTCACCCAGTGTTAGAATCGGGAAAATTTTGAAACGATCAACAATGTATCTTTAACGCAGTGATTTGTCAAGCCCCTTTTTGGAAGGTCAAAACTCAATAATTCTTCAAATTTAACATTTGCTTGCAAAGTAATGGCATCATTGGTTTCAAATCATCAACTAGCAATGGCCCCTGGATTTGTCTCCTTTGCAAATGCAACACAAGGAATACAATTTAGATGCAGATCACCTATGGATATAATGAGCATTTCAGCCTCCAATTTGACTCCTTAATAAATTTGGCATAGGCAATATATTTGGAACATAAATTCACCCTTGACACCTTGAGATTTCAGAGCACAATTAAATTTGAAAACACAACTCAATCCTTAGGTAATGTGACAAATAATACATCCCTTATTATCTGATCATAAACCATGTGATATATAATTCAAACTTCAGATCTGGAAAATTAGATGAAGAGCTGTTTTTAGCCATAACATACTTGTTCCTTCATTTAATATAACTCAGAAATTACAAAATATAGCAGAGCTTTAACATTTGACGAGGTAAACCTGGTGTAATTTCTCCGCAAAGATCTCAGCCTTTGACAGTCAGATTGAGCCAAGAATAAACAATTTTTTGTTTGCTATGTTCAGCCCTTTTTTTTTGGTGTAAACACTAGCAAGAAACACAACCTCTTCACTGTTGTAGCAGCTCCCACACACTGATGCTCTGTGTGACTCGGCCTTCCTAATGGAAGAAATATATATTCGTATAAAGATTTCCAAGCAACATATTAGTGCCTTATTTTCCTATTTAAGGAACACACACCAAATCTTGGAATTGAAATCAATCAATTTCAATGTCTTTTCGGTCACTTCACTTGCTTCGTTGCTTTTGTTCAAACCAACTACTCGGCACAAGGAAGTAGAACTCGCTTTATCTCTCAAGCACCAACCCAGAGAACGAGTTCCCCAAACCATCTACGCATTTCAAGAACATCTACGCATTTCAAGAACATGAGGTTAGAACCCATGCGACAAGCAATGATCTTCCCTTGGTTCTCCACAAGGAAACAAAATCCAAAGCTTCCCTCCGCTCGATTCATCTCTCTCATTAAAAGAATGGTTGTCTTCGTATTCCACTGCCATCCAGACAGTATTGCATCGCCATCTGCAGAATGTGGTCTCCAAACACATGAGTTTCGAGGCAACTAAATCCCTGAGGTCTACCAGATGCCTAGCTTAGTTCTATGCTTTTACAGTTAGAAGGGAGAAAGAACTAAAATATAGGAGGGTTTTAACCAGACAAATTGATTTGTCTGCCGCAGGTATCTAAACGTAGGAAACCCATATGGAACCGATTGGATTCCTACAGAGTGTGACGTATCAATCAAAGAGGATTGGTTTTGGCACAAATCTGAGAAGCCCAAACCGCTGAGCAAGCTGCTGGAAATCTACTACAACTCGGTGGGAAGAAACTGCCTACTGTTGCTCAACGTTCCACCAAATACATCCGGCCTCATCTCGACAGAGGACTCCACTAGGTTGCTGCAGATGAAGGCAGCAATAAACACCATATTCTCAAGGGAACCGTAGAGAAGGGAGCGTTAAAAGATCAAGAGCAGTTATGAACCAGAAATAAAACGTTCAAGTTTTGCAGAAAGAAACATTGTAAGTAGTCTCTGGGGCAATAGAAATGTTAGAGGAGTTACACTATATAAAACTAATTTAAGACCTGCGCTCTAACCGGAAGAGCATTTGTTGTAATTTCACTGAGAGAGAGAGGAATGTTTGCTGGCTTGATGGTTGATATGATGACACACTAATAATTCTTCTGATTCATGGGCAGATAGCAGTGGGTAGGTTTGATGGACAGTAGCAGAACTGTGTTGGGTATACGACCAAAGTCCCACATTAACTAGAAGTGGGGAGGATCATGGGTATATAAGGATGGACAAATATCTCCATTGGTATGAGGCCTTTTGGGGGTAAAGCCCAAAAACAAATCCATGAGGGCTTAGGCCCAAAGTGGACAATATCATACCATTGTGGAGATATGTGCTGTCTAGAGTCCTTACAAGTGGTATTGGAGCCAGGTTTGAAGTTAGCCAAGTGGATGAATCCTCGGACTACCGAACGAAGGTGGTGGGCCCCGGTAATATCATGATGGGATCTGTGGATGAGCTTGGTTAGACAGGTTGTGTGCTCCGGATTCTTCATGGACATGTCCTGGTCCCAACACGGTGAAGAGGAGTTGACCTGGGATAGAGCAAGCTCTCAAGGTAAGTGGTGCTCCACGTAAGGCATGTGCTTCCAATGCATTGGAGCGGAGAATCCTGGTTGGTAGAGAGTGGACGGATGGATAATCATTTGAGGGGAGGCTCGATGGTCCTTTTTTCGATGGGAGGATTGTTGGGTATACGACCAAAGACCCACATTGACTAGAAGTGGGGAGGATCATGGGTATATAAGGATGGACAAATATCTCCATTGGTATGAGGCCTTTTGGAGGTAAAGCCCAAAAACAAATCCATGAGGGCTTAGGCCCAAAGTGGACAATATCATACCATTGTGGAGATATGTGGTGTCCAGAGTCCTTACAAACCGACAGGCCGAGAAAGGTCACAAAAAATAGTGGCTCACAAAAGATTCAGCAGATTATGAACGCACCTACTCTGAACGTTGACAGCACTGTAGGAGGAGGTATTCGATGGGAATACCAAGCGTTACCCATTATCACACAGAGCGCAGATTATTACAACTGAGCAGATTCATAATGGCAGAGAGAGGCCAAAAATGGCACTGGAGAAATGACAGGTTGCAGCTAAAATTTCACTGAGAAAATATTCATGAAATGATCTGCACATAAGGGCCATAAAACAAATGGCTCAAAATAATTATGCAGGGCAGGAATACGCCTTCTCTGATACCATGTTAAACACACATGGGCAGAGATACAATATAAAAGATAATCAGGACAGTATAATTTTTATTAACAACTGATATACATTTATAGTACAATATGTGACCGTTGGGTTTCACATCCCAAGGTCTCTTGGACTCCTTTTGTCCATTCGGTTTCCACACTAACCCATTGAGGATTAGGTGTCCAACAACTTCCTTGGCATGGAAGTATGACAGAAGGATGGGGAGTTGTTTGTGTCTCAGGACAAGTATGCCAACGAGATACTCAAGAGATTCCACACGGAGAAGTACAAGTCCATGCAGACTCCTCTAACAGGTAAATGGAGGAAGGAGGATTCTACTTCAGGAGAAGTAGTAGAGGCTACTGTGTACAGGCAATTTGTGGGTTCACTGATGTACTTAATGAACACACGACTAGATTTGTGCTATGTTGTGAACCAGCAGAGTCAAGCTATGGTTCAGCCTACCAAGATGTTTTGGAAGGTAGCAAAGCATGTATTGAGATACCTCAGAGGCACATCTCAGCATGGATTATGGTACAAATGGATAGAGGGAGTGAAGCTATAGGGCTTCACTGATGCAGATTGGACAGAGAGTCCATCAGATCGGAAGAGCACATCAGGAGGAATTTTCAACCTTGGGTCAACTGCAGTTTCTTGGTACAACAGGAAACAAAGGTTGGTTGCACTTAGCCTGGCAGAGGTTGAATACATGGCTACTAGTTAGGCAGCATGTGAGGCCATCTGGATGCAGAAAATTCTAGTTAGTTTGTTTGATTAGAGGATGGATCCAACTATGATCTATTGTGAAAACCAGATCTGTGTCAAACTCTCTGTGAATCCAATATTTCATGATAGGTCCAAGCACATCGACATCCGGTATCATCATCTCAGAGACTGTGTAGCGAAGATGATTTGTAGTATATTTCGACCAAGGAGAAAGATGCTGACATTTTGACAAAGGCATTGTCAAAGTGTAAATTCGAGTTCCATAGAGATAGGATCAGGGTGGCAGATAATCCCTTTCTTATTGAGAGGGAGTGTTGAAATGTGGCAACAAGAATATTCCAATTTTAATTTGTCCTTGAATTAAAATTGAGAATTCAAATTCAAATTTAGTCTCACCAGCTGCTTGAAAAATAATTAATTAATTTATCTTGAGTTATAGTTGGAGAAATTCAAGCTAGGAGTATTTCTGAAGTTATGCAATAGTTATCCCTTAAATTAAGGAGATTATCCCTTAATTAAGTAGATAAGGATGAGTTATAATTGAGTTGTAATTAGTTAGCTCAGTTTATTGAGTTAAGTCCAGTTAAATTAGTTCCAAATTGTTTAAGGAACTAATTGTGAGTTCAATCATTTAATGCATGCATGCATCCAATTAGTGTACTCTAGATAACTGAAGATTCTCTCATCAGTAACTCATGCATGTCTATTCAGAGAAAGACCTAGTTGAGATTAAAGATAGGGATAGTGTAATATCAATTGCATGATTTTTCCTATAAACAAAACTCATGCATGCAGAAGGAATTCATTCCTTGAGTATTGTGCAATTTTACAGGGTGTGAGATCAGTATGAGTGATCAGTGTTACACTTGGAAACAACTAGATCACCTAGGAGAAACAACACAAGGAAATAGGAGCTTGGAGGGCAGAGGAGAAGGCTTGTGAGAAGCTTTGTTTTCCTGTGAGCATCCGTGAGGGATTGTACTGAGAGCTGGCTAGCTGTGAGAGCTAAAGCTTTGTGTAATCCTGATATATTTCCACTTGTATGATAATACATATAGTATGGTTTTTAGTTGAGGCTTTCCCCAGAGTATTCTTCTATGTTTCATGTGATTTGATTCTTCTTCTGTTTATATGTGTTCTGCTTGATCTTGCTCAAATCTACTAAGCTTCCGCAAGTTTGATTGTAGAAGTAGATTAAAGTATTTTGCTTTAGTGATATTGCATTATCAGTTTAATCTACAGTCAGAATTTCTACAGGGCAAACCGAGTCCTTTGTTAAAGACTCCTCATCTTTTGTTAGCAAGTTAAAGGATTTGAAGTTTGATCCTGGTGACAGTCTTGTCAGTTTTGATATTGTTTCCCTTTACACTAACATGCCATTAAGGAAGCCCTTAATGTCATCTTTCATCTTACTGATCCCAACACTGCTAAATTAGTTGAGATCTGCCTCACTTCTACTTTTTTCTATTTTGAAGGTGATTTTTATGAAAAAACTTGTGGTACAACCATGAGTTATCCCCTGTCCCCTATTGTAGCTAAACCATTCATGGAAGATTTTGAATCCAAGGCTTTATCCTCAGCTGTATTTCAACCTAAGCTTTGGAAAAGATTTGTTGATGACACCTACGCCATTTGGCAGTACGAGCCTGATAAGTTAGATCTCTTTTTCCAACATCTTAATAATTATTCTAACTCCATAAAGTTTACCATGGAGCATGAAGTTGAGGGTTTTCTTCCTTTCCTTGATGTCCTCATTTCAAGGAAAGCTGATGGATCTTTCTCCCATCAGGTTTATCGAAAAAAGACTCATACTGAGAAGTATCTTCATGCCTCTTCCCATCATTTTCCTGCTCAGAAGATAGGTGTTCTTAGCATGTTAGCCACTCATGCTCTAAGGATTTTTTATGAAGACCACCTTTCTAAAGAAAAGTCCCATCTTCTTGATTTTTTTGTCCAGAATGGTTATAGTAGGCAACAGGGTGTTAAAGCTTTCCTCAAAGTGAGTAAGGGTCCTAAGGTTAAGAAACACACCATTGACCGTAGTTCAGGAATTCACCTCCCCTTCATCCAAAGGACGACGGACAATATTGTGAGGATACTGAAGAAGCATAATGTTCCCTCAACCTTTAGACCCATCAGCACCATTAGAAGTTCCCTAAAATTTGTAAAATACCATGTGAATCCTATGGATATGAAAGGCGTTTATATCATCCCATGTTCTTGTGGAACCTCATACATTGGTGAAACATGTCGTTCTATTAACCAGAGGATTAAGGAACACACTGTTGATATCAAGCACGAGAGGACCAAATCTTCTACTTTGGTAGAGCATGCAGAGAAAACCAAGCATCATATATGCATTAAGGAGGCTAAGGTTGTCACAAAGATTTCTCATTTTCTTCACCGTCAGTTTAGGGAAGCCATTGAAATTGAGAGGTCTTCTAGTAATATTAATAGGGATGAAGGCTGGAAAATTAGTAGTTGTTGGATTCCCGCCCTTTCTTCTTAGTTTTTCTCTCTCTTGGTCTAGGCTTTTTGTCCCGTTGCTTGTTTATTTTATTCTCTAATCCCTTTTTCTCTTCCCTTTTATGCATTTTTCATTAAGTAAAGAGGAATTCCCACCTTTATTTATTTTAATTAATAATTTTATTAGTATTATTTATCTATTTATTATTATTATTATTATTTTATATATATAAGAGTATAAAATCTATTCTGACTTAGAGAAAGGTATAAATGTCAGCTTTAAAACATTTTTTTTATTTAAAATAGGAATAAAATTAAATAAATAAATTATTTCCTTAGTCAAATATAGCCATTTAGATTAATAAATAAATAAATATATAAATATTATTATTAACAAATAAATAAATAAATAAAACTTTTCCCTTTTCCTCCCCTAGTCAAATATAGTCGTTTTCTTCTAGTCGTTATGATGACCTATCTTCCTATTTAACTTACTACCTTGATATGTTCTTCATATTGTCCTGAAGATGAACCACACTGGATAGTTTGAAACGCGTCAACCAAAATATTCAATGTGATTTCTTCCGAAAATATTTTATATAACAAAATATGTTTGTAATCAAAATGAACTTTAGAATACTGAGACATTTTATACCTCTCTTGGTTGTCTCTGGTACAATTTTGGTGGTGAGGGCTTTCCTAAGCTCTTCCTCTGTAATTTGTACTATCATGGGAGAATTGTGATGTGTTCCTATCATCCTCTTTCTTCGATGGCTTGGCAATGTCTTGTAAGATTCTGCTACATTCGAGCACTCTCCTTAAGTGTACCCCAAACCTACAAATCAAGGTCTTTGTACAACCTCCAATGGCTCAGTCATTCCTTGACCATTAACACCAACTCCTCCTCCTTTATACCTCATATTGGTAAGGAGTCTCATGCCAATTACTGAAATTGGTACCTCCATGTTTCCAATGGAAATAACATCATGTGAAAATGAAACTGAAGAACTACCAACATTGTTTACCTCAGTTGTCAATTCTGAAGCAAGTGATTATGGTTTCGCTAAGCCTTTGTTGCACATCAATTTTTCCAATGCCTCTTCCATGGCTTGTAACTGAAGTTGTAGTATTTTCTTCTCCTCTTTTTCTTCTCATAGAAGTCTCCTCAATTCAACATTCTCTGCTTGAAGGCTCTGATTGATCTCCTCATCTAAATGATGAGAAGATGATGAAGAAGATGAATGTACATTGTAACACCCCCTTCCCACATCTACGCAAGTAACTAGCCAACTAGGTAAACATGTGACGAGAGGTTATTATGATTACATTCAACCTCCTATGTGACCTTAAGGAAGTGGAATTGATGAAACATCACACACAATCATCCAAGATCAACCTTAGGACCCACAAGAACCAAACAACCATTTTAGACAACTTTCCCCTGGTTCCTACTAAGGTTTTGACCAACTTAAGCCAAAGTAACGCTCCCTAGAAACATCCCATGAGAGTTATAATGCTCTTCATCCCTTAGCCAAATGCATTAGTCTCTATGGTAACACTCTATTCTGCCAAAAATCCCGGGATTTGAGCCACTCTTCTAGCCCAGAATCCTGACCTCTGCCCAAAACTTGCTAGAACCTTTAGAATCCATTAAAGGCATGATAAAAATGCTAATAAAAATCTTAGGACTAGGCCTGAGCATCCCCAACTGGGACTGACATTCGTTCAAACACTTGGCATTAATGCAACCTACAGGTCTAGGATACAAGATAGAGCATAAATGACTAAAATAATGTATGTAACATAACCAAAAGGATCATCTCCTTCTCCATTTAACTATTATATCATCATTGAGGTCTTGCATCCATCCATTTAACCATTACAAATAAATACATGAAATAACCATGACATGAACCAGTCATTTAACCATGCTCATAAGAAGCATAAAACCATGTAAATATCAGAGATAATATAGCCATTAAATCCACATGTACGCAAGTGCAAAAGTAAGAAAACTTATCTTTTATTAATCATAGGAAACTTCGACCAGGTTTGGAACTTCCACGTACCACCTAACCATAGACATGGCTGAACCAAATCTCTCTTTCATCCAATCACCCCCGTGTCATATTCCAAGCTTGAATGTGGGATATCATAAAACAACCAAGGGGATCCAGAGGTTAAACCACTTCCACCCTCACCAAACCGTGATCACACCAAAACCAGTGCTCCAATCACAATCGAACTGAACATGGAATGCCATCCAGAATACATCACTATCATTGAGGAATTTTCCATCTCCTTGTCTCTCAGGCCTTATCACAATGCAAACTATATCACTAGTCCCTAAATTGATACCATCCTCTCAGGATTTACTGCAATCAAAACTCGAATCACTAAACCCTAAACCATGACTTCACCATCAAGCTATATTGTGTATCATGCCAAAACCGGTCAAGGAATTCCTAGGCCTTTGGGAATGGAACTCGAGACCACATCCGCCCTGGATTCTGAAATCCATCCAGCAAACCAAAGCTCGCAGGCGTAAATAAACACCCCAACATAACATGGCATCTGGAAAAAGACAAGGTTAGGCTGAAATACATTGTGATAACTCGGCAAAACCATGCCACTGACAGCAAGAGAATCATACGCCAACATGCAAAGCCATGCATGTCAAAACCAGCTAGGAAAGCATGAATGGAAATTCCTGCTAAATTTTCTTGATCTTGATTTCCTTTCCTTGATCCTTGCTCTCCTTTCCTTTCCCCTGCTTTCTTTTCCCTTCTTGATCCAAAGCTAGAGTGCTCCATGGAACTCTAAGTGACCAAGAGTGAGAGAGAGAGAGAATAATGAGAGAGCTCCAAACTTGAACTGGAAAAATGTTATTAAAAGATTTCCAATGGATCCTTAGAAGCATTTTTATGAATGAGGCCTCTAATTCCTCCATTTTCCGTTATTTTCCTTCAACTTCCTCCTCAGATGCAACCTGTGACCTTTCACCTTACTTTTCTCCTAATTTCCATTATTTTCATAAATAAATGTGCCAAAAATTCATTTTCACCTTTTAATTCCTTTTCCTTAGCCTTTGCCAATTTTCCTTAGCCAAAACACACATGTAGTGGTGCACACTAGGATATATTTGCCCAACATTTAGCTTGGAATAAGTGTCCCTTAATCGTGGTCTTATTTTTTCCTTTATTAACTTTTATTACATGAAATTTTCATTAGGGCTATTACAGAACCCTCCCCCTTGGGGAACACCATCCTTAGTGTTAACCACACCATGACCTCAACAAAACTGCTGAAAAGAAAACATACTACGTATGGAGATTTATAACTTAGCTCGTTGCAGTATTTACAATGAAATACCTACTCAAAAGAAAAACATCATGGCAACATGACAAAATAACATCCATACCACTTATTGGAGCTTTATAACTGTTGAGCCTCAAACCTGCACCTTCCTATACACCCTCTTAGCCTTCTTTCTCCACTCACTTCATTCACCCAGTTGTTAAATCATTGCATTATAGTCTAAAAAGGACTAATTATATGGTTTTCTGACTATACTTATGACTGTTGTTTGGTTTAGTTTTTTTGTTCATGCAGCTGCGGAAACTTGTCAGTTTCCGCAGCCAGCACAGGTCTCTGCAGCTAGCCCAGGATTCCGCAGCTATTTTGTTAAAAGCTGTGCTACAGGTGTCCTATGAAGAAACGAGCTACATGGGAAAGCTCCAGGTGGCGGATACATGGAACGTGTCCCTTCAAATCGGCCAAATCATCCATGGGAGGCCACGGTCAACCAAAGTCAAAGACAAGGCCAACCAAAGAGTTCAGTGGTGGCACGTCACTGTTTTGGGCACGTGAATGATACGTGGCACAGTTCTCAGCTCACGAAGGCACCAGCACACCTGGAGATCATTCCTGAAACCTGAATCTAACGGCCAACCACTCTGAAGATTTAAGAAACATGATGACAGTTACACTAGATCTCGGCTGAAGGGATCTACGTGTCTTTAGCAACGTAGTTAATAGCGTAGAATTTGTTAGTTAGCTTTAGTATTTTGGCATTATAAATAACGCGTCGTTGAACGCTGTGAGAGAGATTTTTGATATGTATGAATTCTGAACTATTTATGTGATTCCGAATTGCTGGTTATCTTATCACCCCACTGTTTTATATGCTGTTGTTTGATACATGAGAAGACTTTTCTGAGTTCAGCCATGTGATTATTTGTTGATTGGTTGAAGTGGCAGAGGGCCCCTACACGCTGAAGCCTTGTAAAGTGTTCATTTAGTTTTATTATGTTTTTTTTGTTTTATCATTAGCTTGTACATAATATGCTGTTTGATGTTTCTGTTGTTTATATTTTCACCTTTGTTTTCTTAGAGCTATAAACTGATTAGTGCTTTTCTGCAGGTTTTCTTAGGCAGCGCGGGCAATTTTTCATCTTTTTGATAACTTTTGGCATATGAGATCATCTTGTCCTTCTTGCTAACTTTCATTTTCTGAAGTTTAAATTCAGCATTGTCCTTTTCAAGTTGTGATTTGCTTATTTATTTTTCTGCTATTTAGATATCATACTTCTCACCAATTTATGGTTTCTTTCTATGGTCAAGTGACTCTATCAGCAAGAAATCAGAATATTACTAACTGTAGTGTGATTTATTTATCATATTTCTTACTCATGGTTGCTTTCCACAAGGTAGATTGAGCCGAATGGTAAAGGACTAGAAGAGTTCAAGTAGTGTGATTAGTTTCTTTTATGCAATTTACTTTCTTTTCATTTAGATATCATATTGCTTGACATGTTCATGATTACTTCCCTAAGGTAGATTGAGCCAAAGGGTAAAGGATCTGAAGAGTTTAAGTAGTGTGAGTTAGTTGCTTTGCTTTAAGTTTGAGTTGTTTTTAGTCTTTACTTTCTTTTCATTTCAGCAGCAAGGATACTGGGCCATTGTCATTAGTTCACTATTTGATGCATTTATTTTCTCTTAAGAATTGATTTCATTTTAGTTATTGTAAAGCTTTCTTTTGAGCACTTTCAAGTTTAGAAACCATCACCGTCTACACTCCATACTTCACTTTCATTCTCAACATCACACATTAAGGAAAAATAAATCCAAAAACAAACTAAAAAGCTTAAAACGACAAAAGACTAAGGAAATGGTTATCTAGTACATATAGTACACTTCACTTTGTCAGTTTACGAACTCCGGGTTGACATTTTAAATAGCAATTTAGATCACACTAAATTGACCAAACAATAACTTAGTTCATGGCGGTATTTACATCCATATACATATACATATACCAAAACATCAACAAAATATATGCCAATCATAAACCAAAATCAAACCAAAATTGATTTGCCTCAACCGACAAACAATGAAGGATATAGGGTCCACATCTGATCCACCATATTCCATGTAGCTTCTTCAAGCCGAAAGTGCTTCCACTGTACTTTAGCTTTCTGTATGGCTCTATTCCTAAGCATGGGATGTTTCCACTGTAGTATGCACTGAGGCTCTGACTGGAACTCTCCTTCTTGCTCCACCTGCAATACAGACCAAGCAATAACATGATCAACATCCTTTATATGCTTCTTAAGAAATGAAATATGGAAAACATCATGGAATTCCACTGTTGGAGGTAGTGCAAGTTGATATGCCATTGATCCAGTCCTCTCAAGGATCTCAAAAGGCCTACAATACCGTGGTGCCAACTTGGCACATGAACCAATCTTCAAATATATTTTCTTGGGCTTGATGCACAAACATACATGATCTCCAAACTAAAACTCCTTGAATACCATGTGCTAATCTGCATAACTCTTATGCATATCCTTGCTACCTTTAGATTCCTCTTTATAACCTGCATTTCCTGCTCCATGTCCGTCAACATATCTGGTCCAATAAGTACCCTATTAACTAGATCACTCCAACTGATGGGAGTATTACAACTCTGCCCATACAATTCCTTGAAAGGACTCATCCTCAGTGACTCCTGATAACCATTGTTGTATGCGAGCTCAACCAAAGGAAGATACCCCTCCCATTTCCTCTGCTGGTGCATCACGTACATCCTCAGCATATCTTCCAAGATCCTGTTGACCCTCTCTGTCTATCTATCTGTCTATTGATGATAAGATGTATTGAAAGAGAACTTTGTACCCAAGCCTACAAATAGCTCCTTCCAAAACTTGGAAGTGAACTTTGCATCCCTATCTGACACAATATTCCTAGGAACACCATGCCATCTCACTATCTCTCTGATGAACACTTGTCCTACCTCATTAGCTAAATATGTAGTCTTCACTAGAATGAAGTGAGTAACCTTTCTCAACCTATAACAATAGCCATAATAGAATCATGTTGCCTCCTTGTCCTCGAAAGACCTATGATGAAATCCATGGACATGACCTCCCATTTCCATTCCAGAATCATTATAGGTTGTAGTAGACCACCTGGATGCTTACATTATGCCTTTACCTATTAACAATCTAAAGATCTAAGCATTAATTCTACCACTTCCTTCTTTAGATTCAGCCAATAGTAGAACTTCTCAACCATCATCAATGTCTTTTGATATCTTGGATGACCTAATTATAGCTTGACGTGAAACTCTCTCAAGATAAGCTTGTTGAGCTCACCGCAATTCGGTAAATAGACTTGTCTCTAAATCTCACCAACCCATCTATCGTGAGATAGTAGTCTACATTCTGATCACCTATACCTATACATGCACCTATACTAGTACCCTCACCTGTACCTATACTTGTACCTATACTCTACTATAACCTGTGCATTATCTCCATGTATTTTTCATCTCGTTGTCCTACCTGTAAAATCTTATCCTATAACTCTGTCCCATAAGAGCTCATAGCTATATATGATTTACTTGTACCTTCCTATTGAGAGCATCTGCAACTCGGTTCTCTTTTGCTTTGATGCATCTGATCTCAAAGTTGAACTCACTAAGGTTATCCAACCATCTAGCTTTCTTGGCATTTAGATTCGGTTGATCGAACAAATACCTCACCCCACTGTGATCGCTCATCAATGTGAATCTCTTGCCAAGAAGATAATGTCTCCACATCTTCAATGCATGTATAATCATTGCTAGCTCAAGATCATGTGTTCCATAGTTCTTCTTGTGCTCATTTAGTTTTTGTGACTCATAAAACACTACCTGTCCTTCTTGCATGAGAACTCCACCAAGTCCCCTCTTGCAAGCATTTGTACACACCACAAACTCCTTGTATGGATCCACAATCTTTAGCACTGGTTCATGTGTCAACAACTGCTTAAGCTTATCAAAACTAGCCTCACATTATTCTGTCCATTCAAACTTCTTACCTTTTCAACAACTGCTTAAGCTTATCAAAACTAGCCTCACATTATTCTGTCCATTCAAACTTCTTACCTTTTCACTGCAATGATGTTATAGGATACACAATGCGTGAGAAGTTCCTGATGAACCTCCTATAGTATCCTGCCAATCCCATGAATGATCTTACCTCATCCACATTCTTATGAGTTTCCCACTCCATGATAGCCCTTATCTTTTCTGGATCTACTGTTATTCCATCCTTGGAGACAACATGCCCCAAGTAATGTACCTCAGTCTAAAAGAAGCTGCACTTTCTAAGTTTAGCATACAACTGATGCTCTCTTAAAAATCTCAACACTGCTGCTAAATGCTCATAATTTTCCTCCTCATTCTTAGAATATACCAGAATGTCATCAATGAAAACAAAAATTAAACTTATCCAGATAAGGACACAACACACTATTCATCAAACACATAAATGTAGCCAGAGCATTAGTTAAACCAAATGGAACAACAACAAACTCATAATGCCCATTCTATACCTAGTACTAAATGCAGTCTTGAAGATATCTTCTTCCTTGATGCCTACCTGATGGTATCCTAATCTGAAGTCAATCTTAGAGAACATTGTTGCTCCCTTCAACTGATCAAACAATCGTCAATCCTTGGCAAAGGGTATATTTTCTTGATTGTTACCTCGTTTAGCTGCCTGTAATCAATGCACAATCTGAGAGTACCATCTTTCTTCTTTACGAACAACACTGGTGTGCCCCAAGGTGATACACTGGGTCTAATGTATCCTTTGTCCAACATTTCCTTAAACTATAGCTTTAACTCAACTAACTCAAGTGTGCTCATCCTGTAAGGTTCTTTTGATGTTGGAGCTGCCCCTAGCACCAAATAAATAGAAATGTCTACCTCCCTATGATGTGGTAACTCTGTATTGTGCTCAGGTAATACATCCTGAAACTATTGTAAAACTGGGTGCCTACACAACACATCGACATCCTCAACCTCCTTACCTTTGTCACTAGAAATGTGTATTGCAAACATCATACAAACGTTTTCGTAACTATGCTTAGTCTGCATAGCGGTAACCATCCTCACTTATATAGGCTTCTTCTTTCCCTACAAATTCCTCTTTTCTCCACTATCATCCACACACTCAATAACTTTTTCAAAGAAAACCACTTTGGTTCTGTGAAGGTATAACCAATCCATACCCAAAATCATACTATACAATGCCAATGGTAACACGTTCAAATGTGTTGTTGTAGGCATACCATTTAACTCAAATGCACAAGCTCTTACCCAATGGTGAAATCGCTCGTACCTATGGCCAATTGTACCAACCAAGATTCTGCATGCACTTCTTTTCTCAAACCACACTTATCCACTAGGTCAGGATTAATATAACTATAGTTAGATCCAAGATCAATCAAAATAGAATTAACTTGATCACAAAGCTTACCATCCATCTCAATGATCAATGTCCGATGATATGACTACTTGTTGTCCACAGCTGCATATATCCAAGGAATGTTATGACCAACATCACCAACTATATGCGCCTCTTGATCATTATAGATTTGGGTTCTACCACCACTATGATACTACGGGCAGTCCCTCTTATGATGATCCTTACCACATATCCAACACTTGAATGGTTCCCTACCACTGCCTCTAGCCTTCTGCTCTCCATGTCCCTTCTCAGCTGTATTGAATCTTTTGTAAGGAACTGCATTTTCTTTCTCACTTACATCTTTAGGTCTTCCTTTCTTTGGTGGCCATTTACATTTATCTTTTCCATTTTTTTCAAGTCATTTTTAGGCTCAAATTTTCACTTCGACTTCTCATAACAATGCTTCAAGTTTCAGATGACCTCCTCCAATGATATAGGTTCATCAAACTCAATCCAGTCTCTCTATGCAATTGGCAATCCACTGATGAATCTCAGAACCTTGGCCTTCTCCTCCTTGAGGTAAGGCACATATCTCAATAGCTCTAAGAACCTGCTAGTATACTCATCATCCATCATAGAACCCATCTGCAACTCATAAAACTCTTTAGCTCTTTCATCATTATACCTCTCTGACAGGTACTTCTTCTTAGAGAGCCTTTCAAATGTATGCCAAGTCAAATCATCTTCATAAATACCTTTAACATTCTTCACATCTTCACACCAAATATTCGTTTTACCTTTGAGACTGAAAGTGGCTATCCTTTCTTTCATGTTTTCTGAGTAATCATGCAATCAGAAGAATTTATTCATACCCAGCAACCATGCCTCTATGTCTTGCGATTTCTTCATTTCCAAATAAAAGTAGGTGGATTTTCTTTCTAAAACTCATTCGAAAAGTATCCCCTATCACTCC
>APFE030378840.1:0-47046 GCA_000404065.3 Pinus taeda | reverse complement strand
CAATGTTATTTTAATGAAATTCTTAATTATTGTGATGTTTTTTCTCATATTTATGTGCACCTTAAGTTGATTTGAGAAAATTCATTTAAGAAGGACCAAGAATAAACATAAGTTTTATTCATTAAGAAATTGTTGCCACATAAATTATAATAAGAATAAATACATAGTAATACATGGAAGATAATACTCGTAAAAAGAGGACTTATCGCCATGATTCATGTATCTATTACTTAATACAGATTATCAATGGGGTTTAAGTTGAGACATTAAGTTTGGAAGTGTGGACCAAGTGGGAGAATGTTAAGCTCCATTAATCTGGAAACCAACTGCTGCCTACAATTATGGAAGTGAACTGCAGTCTTTCCTTAATTTCTGGAAACCAACTGCAGTAATTTCCTTAAATTACGGAAATCAACTGCAGTTAATTAATTTCTTGTTGGGAGCTTTTGAAGTGGTCCATTACTCCATATGGAGTTCTCTACCTTGATCTGTGGAACACCTGACACATAGCCATTAGAAGCTTGATGGAAGCTTGGCTATAAATTCATCTGTTTGGTCCCCAAGCTAGCATCTCAATTCCCTTGAGTTGTTTACACCATCTAGCTGAGAGAGCAGAGCTTGGAAGTGCCTTCAGACTTTCTGTATTCTTTTCTTTTGCTTCGAAGAAGCTGGAGTGCTGTTTCAGTAAAGAAAAAGTGGACTGTGGTTTGCAGTAAGAGCATTATCAATGGCTGGAGGTAATTTATTTATCCTGGGCATTAAAGTTTCATTTTTAGATTCTTTAAAGTATTCATATTCCACATATAGAATCGTATGTTGTAAATCTCACATTAGAATGTTAATGTGCAGTTAAATAAATAGATCCATACAGAAATCTAGTTGAGAGGGGATTTCTACGAGTACTTACATCTGAGCGGAGTGGGGATCCGTCTTCAGTGCCCCTTCTGAGGCGCCGATGTTTCTACCGCTGAGTGTGAGGGATCTTCTTTACTATTGCATCATGCAAATGACATTTTAAAACACATGAAAACTAGTTGGCAGAAGATTTATTAAGGGTAAAGCGTTGAACTTCGAATTGCTTTATCTCTCGGCATCGTTAATAGATGTAAAGTTGCTCCCGACGTGAAACTTGGAATGACCAGTATGCTGCGTACTGCATAGCAGAACTCAAAGGTGAAAAGAAGCAACTCAACCGATGTTTGGAAAAAATACCGAGTTAATAATAGAAAGCTTTGTTTTCAAATTCTGGTTTCTGTTAAAATAAAAAAAAAAGTAGGTCACATGTTGAATGGGAAAAAGCAGTAAAAATATCTTGCCACGCCACAGAGGTCACAGGAGAACTTTGAGGTGAAAAGAAGGCAACTCAACCGATATTTGGAAAAAGCAGTCACACTTCGAATCAACAGTAAAGTGTCTCACCTAATCAAACAGAGCAAAGTAAAAGTGTTGACGAAGAAGTTGATGCATAGGAAGGCCTATCAGCCTAATTAATTTATCATTGGATTAAAAATTAAACAAATTTGTCCAAAATCAATATTACAAATAAGAAAATATATATATATATTTTCCTTAAATTTCATTGATTATCATCTTATTTTACAATGATTCATTTTTATTAATGTATTGGTACAGTGATACATAGCGACATCATTAACATCAACCACAAAATATTGGAAAAATGTGGGTTAAACTATAAACACATAACATACATCGTATACATCTTTCTTTGTGGATGGGCCATTCTCAACATTCGCTCAGTGGCTCAGCATCTTAATTTATTTGTTTTTTTTACAAAATCTTTAATTACGAAACCATTTTATATATAAAGAATGCATCTTTATTTATTGGTTTTTTAATAAGAACATTAATTACGAAACCATAATTGAAATATTGAACATAATTTTTTAAAAATTATATATTAAATAAGATTAAAATAATTATTAACCATGTAATTAATATTTTGATATAAAATTTTTAATAAAAAATAAAAGAAAATCATTTTAAAAGAATAATGAAATTAAAATATATATTTTATTTAATGTCTTTTACTATTTTAAAACAATAATTTTTAATTTATTTAAACTAGAACAATTACATTAATATTTGTGGTTAATATAAGAAGTTTTTATATTTTATAGAAAAAATATTGTGATGCTTATTAATGTACACATTTATTTCATTAACCATGTATAAAAAGGTTATAGGTCAACTTTAACTTAAGAAAATAAAGGAATTATTTTGCTAAAAACAGTTGTTTATATATAAATAAATGTTATAAATAATAATAAGGAATTCATTAGAATTGGGATAATCTCAAATTTCTAGGAAATTGGTGGGTGGGGAGTCACCTGGCACAAATTTAATTTTTAAAATTTATTAAAAGTAATAGGCCATTTTTTTTTTTTTTTTTTAACAAGATCGGATAATGGATATATTACCAAAAGTTGAAGAGTGGGTATATTACCAAAAGTTGAGGTGGAGCAAGCTCCTATTACAATCGACTGTAGCATA
Source organism: Pinus taeda (assembly GCA_000404065.3). Classification (NCBI taxonomy): domain Eukaryota; kingdom Viridiplantae; phylum Streptophyta; class Pinopsida; order Pinales; family Pinaceae; genus Pinus; species Pinus taeda. The sequence goes on along the minus strand of APFE030378840.1, from coordinate 44,535 downwards.
AGTAGAAACTGAGCCATGAGAATGTGCTGGCAACACAGTCCCTTTTCTTGTGCTTATATTTAAAAATTCATAGAGTTCTGTAGCTATTCTTGAATACTGTCTAACATATTGTCCTACTAGTAAAACAAATTTACATAACATTGATTATCTGGTATTTTTTCATGGATTGTAGATTGATTGCTCCTGAGAGGTTCTTTCTTTTGTTGTGTTATTCCTTCTTCTTGTTGTTCCTTTTGTTGTTGTGCTGTTCCTTCTGCTTGTTGTTCCTTCTGTGTGTTGTTCCTTCTGTTGTTGTGATGTTCCTTCTGCTTGCTGTTCCTTCTGTTGTTGTGTTGTTCTTTCTGCTTGCTGTTCCTTCTGTTGGCTGCGGTTGTTCCTTCTTCTTGCTGTTCCTTCTGTTGTTGTATTGTTCCTTCTGCTTGTTGTTCCTTCTGTTGGCTGCGATTGTTCCTTCTGCTTGTTGTTCCCTTTATTGTTGCATTGTTCCTTTTGTTGGTTGCGACTGTTCCTTCTGCTTGATGTTCCTTCTTTGTCTGCGACTGCTTCCTTCTTCTGCTATTGCTACCTGCCTGTCTTTTGTTCTGAACTTTACTGCTTGCTGAAGCTTGGCTATCCTGAATGTGACAGTCAGGAAAGAGGGTCATTGAGGAGGGAAGAGTTAAGAGGTGGGGATGATCGTTTGTGGGGGAGTGTGTTTGGGAGCTGAGGATTTTCACACCGAGGGTGGATGGGAGAGTGGAGGAGATGACGGGATGTAGGATTCTTGGGCAGTGAAGAGTAAACAGGGAGGAGTTTAGAGAAGGTGGAGATGCTTGGAGTAGAACAGGGGAGATGAGGAGCAGTTCAAACATGCAACTTTTCCTTGAACTGGAGTTGCATAATATGTTACATTTCCAAATGTATTTGTAGAGGTTGGGGGCTGCTCAATGCCTTTCGTCGATGGGATGGATTGATGCATGGTTCTTGTGACCAAGATCGCATTCGTCCTTGCTGCCTACACTAATGTGATTTTTTGAGTTGCTTTGATGTTTCCTGAGTTCTCGTGACTTTCTGCTTGTCATTGCAAAGATATGCCTTTTGTGATATTCCTCTTTGTTTTCCCAGATGCTCCCTTCATTTCTTTTCACTACTTGATTAACAAAATGGTCTGCCTATTGATTATAGGTTCGTAAGACGTGTTTGAAAATCACATCTCCCGAGCCTTCTAAATTCTTCCCGATTCTCCTATATATTCTATTCATGAACGCATTGCTTGGATTTTTGTGATGGGCCATTGCCTCTATTATTATGGCTGAGTCTCCTATTATAATGGGATCTTGTATCGCTCTTTTTTTTTTTATTATTCTTGTTCCCATTAACAAGCTGTAAGCTTCAACCTTATTATTTGAGACTTCTCCAAGTCCCCATTCATATGTAACATTTTCTTTCCCATCCGAATCAAGAATAATTCCCCCTGCCCCTGCCTTTTTAGGATTATGTTTTGAGGCCCCATCAAAGTAGAGACAATGTCTTCTCTGATTTTTTTTTTTTTTTTTTTCCAAGTTGCAAGTTCCTCTTCATTCATTCTCATTTTCTAGCTATTTTATGAAGTTGTCTTCCTTTGTCCTTTTTGTCCATTGTTATTTATTATGGCTTTGTTTAGTGAGTCTTGCTCTTCTTGTTGAAGAGTGTTATAGTTTGTTGATGATGTTCCTTTGACATTAAGTATTTCATAAGTTAATCCCCAAGTTTTTGAGAGGGTTTTCCCTATTCTTGGAGTTTGGTTTTTGAGGATGCACTTGTTTCTCGTCAACCAAATTTGCCAACAAAGAACTATTGGGATGCATTTCCAGATCCTCTGTATCATGACTTTCTTCTTTGTTGTATATGGATAAGCCTTCTCCAAAGTTTGGAGAAAGTCCAGCAGAGGATTTTCAAAATTTATATTAATTTCAAGAGGACTTACGAGCTGCTGCCAACATTCTTTGGCGAAAATGCATTCTTGAAATAAATGTTGAATGGTTTCTTCAGCCTGCAAGCACATTGGGCATCGTGATGGACCTTTGAAGCCTTTATTTTTTAAGTTTTCACTAGTCAAGATCTTCCTGTTTAAGAGAGTCCATATAAACATTTTGATCTTAGGCAACCTTTCTAATTTCCAGATAGTCTTCCAACAATCCCAATATTGTTGATTTGGTTGTTCTTGTAGGATTTTGTATCCAATCTTGACTATGTATTTTCCACCTCTTGGATCCCAAAGGAAGTCATCTTCCTCATCATAATTTATTGGTGCTGCCCCTTTTAGAAGCTGCCTTAATTTGCTCTGTTGCAACTCCAGATTTGTAGGGATTGTTAAGATTTGCCAATCTTGCCATTCTCTTTGGCTCCAAAGAGAGATTGCGTGAAGAGTATTTAGACCTTTTCCTATCATCCATTTTTGAATGCCTTCAATGTCTGGATGAGTCTTTAGTGATTCTTTTCCCATAATTCTATCCTCCCAAATCGATATTGTTTTTCCATTGCCTAAAAGTTTAGAGATATAGTTGCTCATTAAAGGAATTGTATTTTTTACTAGCTTCTAGGCTTGAGTACAATGTCTTGATGGGATATTTCCATTAAGCAGTCTTTTCTAGAGCCATCCATGTATTTTGAGATGAGTGTTTTTTTCCACCAGCTCTCTTTTCCTGTGATTAGTCTCCATATTACTTTCATTCCAAGGGTTGTATTCATGAGCCCAGGTAGTCTGATTGATAGGCCTCCTTGTTCATATGGTAATACTACTTGCTTCCACCTAACCAAACTGAATTTTTTGTTTTCTTACTTCCCTCCTGCCATAAAAAGCTTCTTAAAATTAACTCCATTTGTTTGTTAGCACTTGCCGGGGCCAAGATTATTTCATATTGGTAGATAGGCAGTGTTGCTAGGAGTGATTTAATTAATATTACCTTCCTTCCATATTTAGCCACATCATTCCCCAGCTTTGGATTTTATTTTTCATTTTTTCAATATGTTTGGTCCATATTTCTATCTTCATGTTCTCTTTTGATATAAGGAGTCCCAAGTAAAGGAAGTGAGTCCATTTTTCCTGTATGGGGATTTCTAGGATTTGTGAAATCCTTTGCATGATTCTAGGAGGTGTATTCCATCCATATATTCTGCATTTTATGTTATTTAAGAGCCCACCTAAAACTTGTAGGAAGTAGTCCAATATTTTTTTGCACCTTCTTGAAATTATTGTTGATGTCCCTCCCAACAATAGGGTGTCATCAGCAAAAAGAGAGTGGTTTATTGTCTTTACTCCTCTTGCTAATCTGAGCTCGTTGATGTTTCTTTCTTTTTTCTTTTTTTCTTTTTTCCAAGGCTCTTCTTAAAGCTTCCTCCATTATAATATATAGGAAGGGAGAGAGAGGGCATCCTTGTTTAGGCCTCTTGTGCTTTGGAAAATTCGTTGGGCCTTCCATTTATAAGAGGAGCGATCCAAGGAGTGGAGATGCAAGCCTGGATGACTTCTGTTATTTCTCTTGAAAATCCAAGTTTCTTGAGGACTGCCATTAGATATTGGAGGCTGACCCTGTCAAATGCATTTTCCATAACCAATTTGATTATGATTCCTTTTTCTTTTCTTTGCATATTGGAATGTACAACTTTCCGTACAATATTACATTATCTATGATTTGCCTGTTGGGCATGAATCCTCCTTGATTTTCAGATATGATTGTTGGGAGCACTTCCTTGATTCTATTTGCAATTATTTTTGTTATGATCTTATAGGAGGAATTACAAAGAGAAATGGGGCGAAATCTATTGAAAGTGGGGGGACTAGATTCTTTTGGGACTAAAGCGAAATAGGAGGATTTTGTATTGCTTCCTATCTTTTTTTGTTGTTGAAGACATTCTTAAAAAGTGCTTTCTAATTGTATTCCAATGGAATTTGTAGAATGATATTGTAAAACCATCTGGCCCCGGGGCTTTGTCTGGATGTAGGCTCCATATGGCCGCCACCACCTCTTCTTCTGTTATCTCTTTGCACATTTCTGCATTCTGATCTTTTTAAATTATTATTTTTGTATGCTGTAGGAAGTTTTCATACTCAACCGTTTCTTCTTCGGCTAAAAGTAAATTTTTAAAGTGCTTGTGGGCTGCTTTTTTAAGTTCCTCTACGCCTTTGACCTCTTGACCGTCAGCTTGTATTTTTTCTATTTGATTTCTTGCTCTTCTTATCTTCATAGTATTGTGGAAGAAGGAGGTGTTTTTATCCCCTGCCTTGAGCCACAGGCTTCTGGATTTCAGTCTGACCTCTTCTTCCTCTTTCCTATTTTCCTTGTATATTTCCCAAAATATCTCCTTCTCTCTTAGATAATCCTACTTGTCTTCTTCTTTGCTTTCTTTTTCAATTTGCATGCTGTCCATTTTCTGTTGCGGCTCTTTTTTTTTTTTTTTCGTTTGCTCTTGCCCATTCCTTTAGCTTGGCTCTTAAATTTTTTAATTTTTTTTCCTGAATATATTGGGGTGATCCTGATACTCTTGGTGCCCATGCTTCCTTGATTAGTTCGTTGATTTTTGTATTGCTATCCCAAATTGAGTTGTATATAAATGGGAGCGGTCCTTTATTTTCCATTTTTCCCATCATTATTTCCACCGGCTTATGATCGGATGTCGTGGTATGTAAATTTTTTTATTTAATAGAGTTGTGCACTGCTATGTTTTCTTGAATCAAAATTCTATCCAGCCTATCTTTGATGTTGTTTTTGCCCACTCTTTTGTTGCTCTAGGTATATTTTCCATTGTTTGGGGGAATGTCTATTAAGTTGTGGTGTTCCATTATCTCTTCCAGAGCATCCCTGTATGGGTCTATGTGATATGTCCCTCCAAACTTTTCTTCTATACTTCTTACCAAATATAAGTCCCCTTCGAGAATTATTTTCCTAGTTTGTGTTTCTTTTAGTGCTTCCTTTATGGTGTCCCAACATTGTTCTTTTTCCTTGTAGTGGTTGGGAGCATATATGTTTATGACACTATACTTCTCTTTTGTGCTTATTTGCAATAGGTCTGTTTGTAGCCAGTGATGATCTTTCTTATTGTTGTATCAATTCCCAGAGCCCTTTCGTCCATATTGTGCAAATTCCTCCTCACGCTCATGTTGCCTGTATTGCTTCCCCTTCATAATTTTTATTTATTTTTTTAATATTTTCAGTTTCATGGCTATTTGTTTTGGTCTCCTGAATCACAAGAATGTCTAGATTTTCTTTTGCCAGAATGTCTCTCGTGGCGTTTTCTTTAAAAGATGATCCCATTCCTCAGCAGTTCTAGGAGACCACTATCATTATTTGCTTGTTGGGTGGTGCAAGGGACCTTTTCCTCTTTGTTGGCTTTTATCATTATTTCCTGTTCTTCTTCCCAAGAAGGATTCCATTGGTTTCTGTGTTCTTAATGCCATTTCCTTTGTTGCCGCTTCATCCCTCAGTTCTTTGTTTGACTTTCTCCCTGCTTTTTTTTTTTTTATTCTACATTTTGAGGTGTTTCCTTTGATTGATTTCTTGTTAGAATTCTGTCTACTGAGGGGGGGGGGGGGGGGGGGGTTTGAGTGTTTGAAATCAGAGGGGATGCTGGGGGTTGAGAGTATGGGGATGGGATCTAGATCTGGATCTGTGTCTGGGGATGGGGGCGCTGAGGGATCCAATGGATCAAAAGGATTTGGGCTAATGAGAGGATTGTTGTCTGGTTTTGGTGATAGAGGGAGGGGATCTGAAGATATGAGGGACTGCGAAGAAGGATGAATGGGTTGTTTGTTAGCTGTCTTCTTTATTTTAACTTGTTCCCATTTGTTTTCCAGATCTTCAATCTTTTCATTTTCATTTTTTTTTGTACATATATTAGTGAAATGGCCATATTTGTGACATACCTTGCATTTGAAGGGGATTTGTTCATAATCCAGCTGTTGAATATGCGTCCACTGATCGACTCTGATTTTGAACGCTTCTGAAAGCCCTTTCCCTAAATCCACTTCTACACAGATTTTGGCGCATGCATGCATATTTTCCTTTGGCTCGCATCTGTCTATGTATTTCCCGACTGCATTTCCTATAGCTTTAACTAAATCATCTCCCCAACAGTGGAAGGGAAGATGTGGCAACCTGACCCAGACTGGGACAACGCTGGGTACATCCATATTTGGATCAAAATCTGGAGTCTATCTGTTTAGGTATAGTCCCCTTGTATCCATGAAGTATGGGCCATTCCTAAATATCAGATCAAGATCCTCCTTGTTTTCAAAGTGGAAGGTGTAGTACCCTCTTCCACAAAACCTGATTGAAATTTTCCCATTTATTGACGCAGTCCAGTTCCTTTCTACCCATTTTTGGACGGTCTTGGGCGAGGGCCATAACCCAGTGAACTGCTCGACTAATCCACGTTCCGCCAAGGACAAAGCTGCTCTACAGGGGAGAGCGGGGGGAGTGAGATTTCAGGGATGTCTTCCAATATTTTAACAAACTTAGTTACTGACGATCGATTCTTTGCCAGACCCATTGCAGAAATGAGCGAGGCGAAAGCTTTTTTTGTTCCTTCATTTTCTTGCTAGTGATCAGAGAGAGGATCTCCATCCTCTGGTGAATCCATCTTGCTCGATCCTTAGTAGCAGGAGGCCGCTGAGGGACAACTGCTTGTTGCGTTCTCTGGCTAGGGCTGCGCAGATCCGTAACGGTAGCAACAACCCGATGAATAATAAAAGCAATGGACCATTTTACTAAATAAGATTTGCTTATATAAAAATGAATGTCATAAATAATAATGAGGAACTTATCATGGAGGAACTTATTAGAATTGAAATAATCTCAAATCCCTAGGAAATTGGTGGGCTCAGAGCCACTTGGCACGAATCTAATTTTTTAAATTTATTAAAAATCAATGCAACTTAATAAACTCTGTAATGAAATGGTTGATAAACATTAAGACTAAGCATATGTTGAGCATATTCCCTTGAGAATCAATCTAGGCCCTCAATTAAAAAATAACCACATTAAAAAGATTAATGTCATTGATATAACGAAGGTTTCATAAATATAATAAAAAAAACTATTGTAAAATGAAGAATTCCTCACTAATGCACACATTTACCTCATTAACCTTGAATAAAGAGGTTATGGGTCAACTTTAACTTAAGAAAATAAAGGAATTACACATCTTATCGTAAAATGGACCATTTTGCTAACAACTAAATTGCTTATATATAAAAATGTTATAAATAATAATGAGGAACTTATTAGAATTGGAATAATCTCAAATCGCTAGGAAATTGGTGGGTGGGGAGCCATGTGGCGAATCTAATTTTTTAAATTTATTAAAAGCAATGAACCATTTTACTAAATAAAATTTGCTTATATAAAAATTAATGTTATAAATAATAATGAGGAACTTATCATGGAGAAACTTATTAGAATGGAATAATCTCAAATCAGTAGGAAATTGGTGGGCTCAGAGCCACTTGGCAATAATCTAATTTTTAAAATTTATTAAAAGTCAATGCTACCTAACAAACTCTGTAATACAATACAATTGTTGATAAGCATTAAGACTAAGCATATTCCATTGAGAATCAATTTAGACTCTCAATTAAAAAAAAAAAGTCAACAAATCCTCATCCACCTTAAGTTGAAATAAGAAGCCTTTGACAATTAATTATCCAAAACACTTTCATTTTCCAATTGGTTAGGTAGTTGTACTCTTTAGAAAGAAAGAAGAAAGAAAGCAATTATTTTAAGTTCCACGAGGCTAAAGATAGCCTATGGGACAGATTGCTTCTTCATCTGCTTGATGTATTCGACCCTTTTTCTGTGAAGCTTCACAACAAATGCTCCCAGCTTCTCGACAAACCCCTCGCTAAATAGATTATCCCAAGAGCTAGCTGCCAGCATACCTGCATAACTTTCTATGTTGTCTTTGAAGGCCTCACATTCTAAAATGAAATGTTTTTCTGTTTCCACTTTTCTGGAAGAACAAATGATGCATACCCTTTTCTCCCACACTTCCTTTGGCCTTTTCCAGTGCCCTGTTTCACAACGGAGTTGATGAGAATTAGCCCTTAACCAAGCAATAAGAATTTTGGCTCTCCAAGAGATATTGGCCTCTATGTATGCTTTTGGTTGATGATTATGAGTGGGATTAAACACTTCAATATAGTATTTTTTCTTTCTTCCTAGCTCCCTATCCCAAGTACGCTTGTGGAACTTTTCCATAACAAAAGCTTTTATGTGTGTTTAAATTATCCAGTTTCAAACCTCATCAAAGTAGTGTTCTACAATAGACAACAATATAGATTCTTTTCATTACAAAATTAGCAATCAATTGACGAACTTTGGATAAAAATTGTGGCTTTATTATGACATCTAATGCTACTTTCACACATAGTTTAGATTCTAAAATATATGTATATTTAAAGTAAGTCGCTGGACTAGGTACTATGTAGCCTTTGTTTATTAAATTTACTCGTCTTTTTTTTCAAAATATGGAAATATTTATAATATTTAATGATATAGAAAAAACTATAATATTTAATGATATTATTTAGTTTTTATTGATATATTTTCAAAACATGTGCAACTGCATTATGTATAGACAAAACTTGATTTTTTAAAATAATTTATTTGTAATTTATAAAAGGATAAACATTCACTTTTGTCAAATACTTTTAGTCTTGGATCATTAACTTATTTCTTTACATTGAAGAAAACCAAGCTCATAACTAATTAAAAGCAATATGAAGTCATACTTAAAAACAAACAAAAATGTGTTAATCTAAATAATATCTACACATAATTATTTAATATTATATACCAACCATCTTTTAAGTTTTAGTAGAGGGGTAATATGCTTACATGCAATATTACACTTAGTCTTTTTTCTTTTTTCTAAACCAATATGAGAATTTTGTATTTATATGCAAGTTTGCATTATGCATGGATCACATCAAATAAAATACATCAGATAGTACATAGCTATATCTTCAAATTTTCTTCCTAAGCCCACTTATCTAGCAAACTACAATTTTTTTTCCAAAGGGATTCCAAACTAGACAACGAAAAATGGGGGGGTTTTAGGTATATACCTTACCAAACTGAACCATCAAAAAATAAATTTACATGTCATACTATTATTGATAGATAGTGCAATCCTTCATAATTGTGCAAAGCCAATCCGTTTAGCTCTAAAGAATAGGGGAGAGCCTAATTTGACCATTGATTTTTAAATATCTCAATCTTAATTTACACCCTTCATCATATAAGTTTGCATATTTATTGAGATCACAAAGAATATGAAAATATTTTATCGAAGAGAACCCTTTCACTGATTTTCTAATTCCTTTCATAAGGATTTCTAATTTTTTGTCCCTTGAAGGGAACTCTTCACCAAATGCTTAATAAGAAGGAGGGAGTCTCCCAATACATTGAGAGAAGTTACTTGATTTTATTTGGCTAATTGAATCCTCTAGTAGAGGGCATAAGCTTCAACTTAGTTGTTTGTCATGCATCCTAAGCCCCATGAATACTCTACAACTTTGACCTCGTCAAGATCATAAAACACGCCTCCCCCTCTTGTTGCCCCTAATATTAAACCTAATCTTTTTTTTTGGTCAAGTAAGAGTGGAGCCTTCAATTAACCGATAAAACAAGATTACATATGATACACGTCTTTACAAGTGTAAAGACCAGCAATAGACAGACTCGTTGAAGAGAAACAAACAACAAGGTAAAACAAAACCCACAACATCACAAAAAAAACAAATTTAGACGCTTCATCTCATTCTCGGCCTATCGCACATCGCAGTTATTGCAAGCCGCCAACCCTTGAGTCCTACGAAATGCGAGAGTAAACCTTCGCCATTCGATCAACCCTTTGATGTGATGGTCCAAAGTTCATCAAAACCTCACAAACCTCGGCGCATCGCAAAATCGAAAAAACTAGGTTTATCGCTGACCAGAGTCTTTTACCGAAAGATGATTTGTGATTAAATCTCTGTCATCGATCTGGTTCTTGATCCAACGGTTGTCGCAACATCGCATCGGGAACTTGCGCGCCTCTTAACAACTTTTTGGACCCGATATAGAAAATGAACCTTTAGTCTATAAAAATTCGGGTTCACTCATAGTCTTAACCTCCCACCACTTTGAAACCCGATAACCATTCGATGACGGGGGCACTTAAATTCGACGGTCTGCGGCTATTCAACTAGCACGCGGGTTACAAGTAGTTGAACCCCTGTAATGACATGTGACATCAACGTTTGGAAATAAAAATGACGTTCAAGATTTTATGTGGCACTTCAACCAAGCTCAAGGACTTCTGCTCTCTACTGCTCCCGCTAATATTTTCCAACAATTATGTCTGTTGATCTTCCCTAATTTAATGCCTCCTGTGCTTCGTTACCTCACCTCTTCGTCCTTCTCTTCACTTCGGTTTTATGTCATTCCTTCATCTCCCATTGGTCTTCCTCCTGCTCATTCTTCATTGGTCTGAAGATTCGCCATGTCTTTGGCTGCCTGTTGTTGACAATCATCACACAATTTACTAGAGGGTATAGACTCCCAGTCATACCGAATATAGCTTTCCTTACATAGCACCCCTTCATTCGCCAGACGATCAGCTAACATATTGGCCTTTCTTCGCACATGAACGAAGCTGACTGTTCTCAGGGTTCGCAAGTGGGAATGAATACGCTGAAAGACCTGTGATAGCCTCCAATGTTTCGACACTTTTCCAGGTGTTGTTCCATTACACATTTTCTTGGCCACATTAATGACCAATTCAGAGTCAGCTTCAATGATGGCGTTGTGTAAATTTGACTCCATTAGGATTTCCAGGCATTGTTCTAAGGCCATGAGCTCCGCCATGTTATTAGTGGTAGTCCCCAAATGATTGTGGACAATCTCCTTTATGCGCCCCTGCTCATCTCTTATGACACTGCCAAATCCAGCCATCTCTGGGTTGCCCTTTGAGGCCCCGTGTATATTGATTTTCAAAAAACTATGAGGAGAAGGTTGCCGGGTATCTTTACCAGCAGTTATTTTTCTCACACGCTTGACAGCGCCTTGGGGAACCAGAGAATGGAGACCGAACTGCAGTAGTATGCGAGCATCCTGAGGTGAGGGGGTTCTCAGGAAATTTCCACATAAGGGCTCCTACTGTATCTTTGAGCTGTCGTAAAATTTGGGCAATGATATTCTGGGTCGAGCCTATTTTGTTCTTGAAAATCCTGCCATTGCGTTCTTTCCAAACATCCCAGATAATAAACCCTGGAACCAGAGTCCAAGCCTTGTCAATGATTTCATTACCTGAGAAGTCTTTCCTCTAATTCTTCAGAGTGTTGGTGATGCTGAGTCTGTCCCTATCAGTTTGCCTGAAGACTGACGCCGCCCAATCCCACAAGGTAGAGGTGAAGGGGCAGAGCTTTAGTAAATGTTCCATCATCTCCTCCTGTAAGCCACATAGATGGCATTTGGATGGGCCAACAAATCCCATTTTCAATAGATTCTCCCATGTGAGAATTTTCTTTTGGTGAACCAACCACATAAACAACTTGATTTTCATCCATTGTGAGTTCTGCGAAATGTCATTCCAAACTTGATCAGGGTTTAGATAATCAAAAACTAGGGCCATGCATTTAGCTTCTTTGAGGTTAAAAGTGCCTTCGGTGTTTTGACCCCATCTCAGGTGGTCAGACAAGGAAGACACCAAAATCTTCCTCTGCTCCAAGTCATGAGCAAGGGAATCCACTTGGGCCCTCAAAGGACTCTCTTCACTGTAACCAAGATTCTTCCATATTCTCCATTTCCCATTGTCCCTTACATGATCCCAGAAGTCACTTACCATAAGTAAACCTTTGTTGTCAGTGTCATTTTTGAGAGCGGTTAGTTCTTCTCTAAACAAATTTGGTTCATGCTGCTAGTTATCCTCCCAAAACCGTGCAAGGTTCCCAACTTGTATCTCCTAGAACCTATGTTGCTGGACAATGGCTCTATTTTCCCAAGCAAGGTTCCAAATGTGGGAACCCTTGATGAGCCTTGACATTTTGATATGATCCTTCTCCTGCCAATTGTTTGCATATTTTTGCTTGCAAAGCTTGGCTCAAGGGGTTGCTGATTCCTTGAGCCACCTCCACCAAAGTTTGGCGCCCGAAACTCTGCTGAGGATTTCAGGGTCATGAAGCCCCAAACCACCATGGGCCTTTTGTTTTTAGAGCTTATCCCAAGCTACCAAAGCCCACTTCTTTTTCTCTTTCCCTTTGCCCCAAAGAAAATTTTGTTGAATACTCCTGATTTGTTGCATAACTCCTTTGGGAGCATGAAGAGATGAAAACATGAAAATGGTTATAGCCTACAGTACAACCTTCGTAAGCACAAGACGCCCTACCAAATTCAAAGACCTGCAAGTCCATTTCCTGACTTTATCCTGAATTTTATTAGTTACCAGCTCCCACACTCCCTTGTTCAGAGGTTTGTCAGTAAGAGGCATTCCAAGGTACTTGGAAGCTAAATGATCCTTTGAAACCCGAGAATTCTGGCGAGGTTCCTCTAAATAGCAATGTCAGTATTGAAAAAAAAACACCTTTGATTTGTTAAGGCTTACCTTTGTACCAGTGGCCAAAGCAAATTCGTTCAATATTTGTTTGAAATCTCTAGCTTCCTTGACTGTGGGAATTCCCTGCAGCATTATGTCATCAACAAATTTTTGATGAGTAGAAGCAACACCATCTGGGGTAAGTTTCAGACCCTGGATTCTTCCTTCATCATTTTCCATTTTGATCACTCTGCCTAGCCCTTCCATCATGAGAATAAAGAGTAAGGGGGAGAGTGGATTCCCTTGTCTGAGACCCCTAGAGGGCATAAAGGTTTGAGAGGGAGACCCATTAAGCATAATGGAGAAACTAGCTGTGGATACAAGGGCCATAACCCATCTTATCTAGTTATGGTGAATCCATAAGTTCTTAGCACTTCCCTAATGTAAGACCAACTTAGCTTATCATAAGCTTTCGCTAGATCCAGCTGCATGATCATACCAACTTGCTTATTGCTCTTAATAGAGTGCACCACCTCCTGAGCTTGTATGATGTTATTGAGAATTTGTCTTCCTTCCACAAAACTAGTTTGCTACTCTGAGACGAGAGCAGGAAGAAGAGGCTTGACCCTGTTAGCGATCACTTTGGAAATAATTTTGTACACCACATTACATAAGGCTATAGGTCTAAATCTATTTGGTGTCATAGCTTTTTCCTGCTTTGGAATCAAAGCTATGAAAGAGGCATTAAGAGCTTTCAAAACATTTTTGGATCTTCTAAAGTCTTCCACAACATCGAGAATATCTTGTTTAACTGTTTTCCAACAAGCTTTGAAGAAATCCACATTGAAACCATCAGGGCCAGGAGCTTTTCCATTATGCATCTCATTGATAACTTCACTAACCTCCTCTTCAGACACTGGTCTGTTAATATTGTGGTTGTCTTCCTTGGTTACAAGCTTAGGAATGAACGTTGTGAATTTGTTAATGAACCGCGATCTGTCAACACGAGGCTCCTCTGCTATGCTAAGGAAGTGTTGAACTAGGACAGATTCCATTTCTTTGTGAGAGACGAGCTCTTTCCTTAAGAATCTTTAAGTTTGGAAATTCTATTATGAGATCTGTGATCCAAGGTTGATCTATGAAAAAACTTCGTGTTTCTTTCTCCTTCTCTAATCTACTACACCCTCGATTTTTGTCTCTAGAAAATATCATCTTTCATGCACTGATCGTCCCATTCGTTTTGAAGAGAGTCAGCTTGAATTTTCCATTCCTCGGTAAAACCCTCTGAGATGATGATCTGATTAATCTCCTGGAGTTTTTGCTCAACCTCTCTTCTGGCTTCAAAAATATTTCCAAACTCTTTTTTGTTCCAATATTTAAGCCTAGATTTGATGTGTTTGAGTCTCTGCTGCATCATGAACATTTTAGTGCCTTGAATGGGCATATATTCTATCCACCACTTGTCAATATTGTTGGTGAAGTCAGGGTGAGAAAGTCAGACATTTTCAAACCTAAAAGGTTTGTTACTCGATGTACCCAGAAAAGTAGCTTCAAGTTGGACAGGCCAGTGGTCCGAGCCTCCGAAGGGAAGGATTAAAGCTGACATATCAAGGCCTATGATAAGGAGGTCCTCTGAGGTTATGAACCTATCTAATTTAGAGGCATCTTGAGAAGCCCCTGCCCTCTTATTATTCCAAGTAAAAGTGCCATTTACTGTTTTGGTGTCCACTAGGCCCATGTTGTTCATGAAGTTCTGGAAGGCAATGGAGTCTCTGCCTAGTTTTCTGGTACCACCTTTTTTCTCTATAAGAAATATGATCATATTGAAATCCCCTGCCAGAATCCAGGGCATATCTGGATATCTCTCTCTCAACTCCTCAAGGGAGGTGAGGAGCTTAAGTTTGTCTTCTAGTTTTTGAGGACCGTAGACGTTAGTGATCATGTAGGTCTCCTTATCACCCAAAGGTGAATCACCAACGATATATAGTTCCTAGAAGCTTCAACATCCAGGATTCCAAGTTTTTGAGGATCCCATAGAGTTGTAATCCCTCCCGCCGAGTTATCCACTTTAACATCTAGATACTCATACTTGATTAACCATTTTCTATGTATCTCTTTGATCTTGTCCATCGAACATTTTGTTTCCTGAATAAAAACCATATCTGATTTTTCTTCTTTTATTCTATTGCTAAGAGTTCTTTGTTTCCTTTTACTTCGTAGACCCCTAATGTTCCAGGTTGTGAGCTTCATTAAGAAAGGTTTGTAAAGGAGTAATTGGTAAGATCCCTCATCTTACTTGAGTTAATCATAATTTTCCCACATTCAGGCAACAACTCATTTTGTTTTTTTCTTCCTCTTTTCCTACCTAGTTTCTTGGAAGAAAGCATCGGTGTATCCTACATCGTTTTCACTCCCCTATTCTCCTGGATGTCATGGTTTCTTTTGAATCCAAAACACTTCACTTGTGATCTCCAGAGGAAGAGCTGTTGAACCCTGTCAAACTCCTCTTTTGGCAGAGAGTATTCCTTGCTCCAGAAACTTTTCTAGATCTAAATTCTCCCTCTTTAGAATCTCCTATAGTTCATGGTCTTCCATTCCAGACTCACTTGGGGTCTTCTCGTGGTCCCTACTGAACTCCATAATGCTCGGCAAATCATTCATTTGTTTGTTGTTATTTGGTATATCCTCCATATTAACATCCCTTTGCTTCTTAGTGGGAATATTCTTTGATTCCTAGTTTGTCCCATTGTTTTCGACTCCTTCTTCTAATATATTGAAACTATTGTGGTTCGGTTGTCCATCTTCAATGATTTCCTTTTGGTGCCTCTTGCCTCCTTTCCCTTCCCCCTCAACCTTAGTAAAACCTTCGGGATCCTTGCCTGGAGTGGCTTTCGTGTTGCTCTCCAGCTTGTTCATTGGGTAGTCCCTGTATAGGTGCCCGTGTTCATGGAACTTACGACATCTAAATGGCATGTGTTCATAGTCTACCGCCTGCACCCGTTCCTCGTCATACACTTCCAAAATTATTGCATCCGGAAGTGCCCCAGATAAGTCCATTTCCACACATATCCAGGCAAAGGAAGTGTATTTGCCTCTTAGAGTAGCATCTGAGATCTTTATAAAATTCCCTAGCTTGTTTCCAATAGCCTTTAGAGACTCCAGCAACTGATAATCTAAAGGAAGGGAGTAGAGTCTTATCCATACCAGCACCTAGGTGAAATTTTCTCGTTCTGGGACAAAGTTCATTACCCATGGTCTCATGTAAAGGCTTGCAGAAGCATAAAAATATGGTCCTCCCTCGAAGACTTTGTATTTATCCTCTAAGCTTGTGAACACTACCATGAAGAAGCCCTTGGACCCAAGGTGAAGTTCAATTTTCCCCTTTGGTTTCCAGTGGTTCCTTATCCATGCTTGTAAAACCTTCTTCGTTGGCCAAATCCCCATAAATTTACATATAACAAAATATTCCGCCATGTGTTCTTTGTGCACCTACAGCACTGGGTCACTTAAAACGACTCGAGGAATAGTGGTCGACTTGGGTTTATAGGCCCCTATCGTACTCATATGAGCATCTTTCTGACTGCTAATCTCTGTCCTCTTCTCCTTACTAGCTTCCTCATGATTCTCTTCCTGTCCTTGAGGTCCGATGGTTTCCGATTTTTCTTTATTTGTAGCCTCTGTGGCCACCTCCGTTGGTTTCTTGAAGCGATGCAATCCAACTCCCTTGCTTCTATCTGCTACCACTTTACTATAGGAGGGAGCAGAACTCCCTCCTCCGCGCCCTGCCATGGTGACCAGCGACAAAAACCCTAAGCAAAAACCTTAGTTCAGATTTGCAGCGGGTTATGATACCATCCTTTGATACTTCAAAGCTAAAAAATTTCTAAACCTAATCTTATACATAAGACAAATTACTACTTTTTATTATATTGCAATCTTATATATATATATATCTATTATCTATTTATTTATTTATGATAGTTAACATATAAATAAAAAATGTTAAATTACTAATAATAATAGATAATAAATAATAATAAAATTTATATTGCTAAAGAGAACTTGATCGGATTGGATCATTATATTTTTTTCCATCTATCTCGATGCTTTCAAAATGGAAAAAGTGGATGAATCAACTCACAGGACCATTTTTATTGGTAGGTTATAGTTTGGCAAATTGGGGTATGAAATCTTCAAGGAGAATTTTGAAGCATCAAACAATATGTTTTTGGGGTAAAACTTTGTTGCTTTAGTGTCACACCTGTTATTCATATTCTACACATAGAGACCTTTCCAATGGTTTAAGAATAACATCAATCGGAGTCGGTATGCAAAAATTATTCCACTCAAAAGTTGACCTTCCTAATTTCGTCGTCGTAATTCAAGAGGATGCCACATTAGCCCTCATTATTCATGGAAAAGCGGCTAGCCACATGATTATGATGAAGAAGGCTCTATAAGATTACATACTGTAACTGTAGTTAAGAGTTGAGGTAGTCAAACATAACAACTAGTAGGATATCAGGTTGTGTATAACCGAGCCACTAGGAGGAAAAGGGGTTCCATTCTTTTGAGTGCATTTGTTCCATAGATGAGAAAAAATAGCCAAGAGTAATAGGAGATATGTCACACACAAAGAATTTGTGCATTCTAGTAGCCCACAAACCAAAAGTCATACTTCTTTGTACTTGAAACCATTTACTATTTGAAGAAAGTGAGCAGAGCAACCTCACCTTGTAGCTAGGTTTTATCTTGAAAGGGATTCCCAAGTCATATCTTGTGTTAAATCGTGATTTGTGAGTTTTTATCTAACTTTTCTCTATTTTATGCATAGTTTTAATTTGCATGCATACACAATTAATAATAATCTACATATTCAAAAATCTAAAGAGAAATAAAACCCTAATAATGTAGATTTTAAATTTTTAAATATAGTTTTATCAAATTTGTTGTGACGAATTGTCCAGTGGAATATCCACAACAATTTACATATAAGATCTTTTTAATTATACTTTTTAGATTATGTGTAATATACAACTCTTGACTTTTGCAACCTTACCTTATATTCAAAGTTAAATATTCAATTTTACACAACTTTAGACTTGTAACTCTAAAATTTATTTGATTAAAGATCATATTTTAACTTAGTTGTTTATAATACCAAAATATAATGATGATAAGGTTTTGGGTAATTTACTATTTCAAAAATAATTTAGCAACATGGTCTAATATATATATATAGAAATTGAGGAGGCCCACTATGTGCGGCGAGCTGACCTTTCCTATAACTGAAACCTCATTATGAAACTCACGCTCGCCTTGCACGGAATTGGTATCCAGAACCTTGATGGCAATTTCCATTCTATTACGCAATTTCCCCTTGGATGGATCTGCTCTCTAGCCACTTGCGCCTATATTTTAACGGTGCCCAGATCAACATCGATCTCTCATACGTGAGCATTGCGTCGCAACTCGACCACTAGTAATATAGCAATCTCATAAACATGCTACCTCAAATCTTCAGATCGAGACCTCGATGAGTGCAGTGAATCAAATTTCTTTCATTCACCAGGCCAATAAAACCCTTGGCAACAAAAGCGGTCCTTTGAAGCCAACATTTGGCTCTGATACCAATTGTTAAGAAATTGACTGTATAACATAAATAATTACCTAAAGGAATAAATATAAAAATAACCAGCAACAACCATAAACACATAAACACACATTTTTATCTGGGAAAACCCCAAATCCGGGGAAAAACCCAACCTAATGATATCTCATTAGCATTGGCCAAAACCCTGGCCAATCCGACCAAGTGAGCCTTCACTGCTCACCTCCAGGCCTACATGACAATGAAGTCCTTCCAGCCTTTTATAAGCTCCATTACATATAATACCACGGGTAGAATATTATGGGTGCACAATACCATGTGCCCCAAAACCATCACTGTTTAACCTGGTCAACTTTGACTCTATCCCGAGTCAAGTTTACCTAACAGGCTTCAGACCACTAGTGGTTCTAGGAATTTAGTATACAATCGCCATCCCAATGTAGAGATAAATTTAGAGTGTGTATCACCTACTCCCAGACCTACTGAGTTATATGGTAGGAGAGAAAAAAATTGGTGATTTGATTCCTCCCCCCCACGACATAAAACACACCATGAAGTTCCCTGAAAAGAGCGTTTCCTGAGATTTGTTCCGGATGGGGTCATATCCATAATTATGTTCCGCATCAGGAGATGAGTACACGATGGGCCTTTCAGCTTCCATATCCAACTCCACCAGCATTCCAATGGTTTTGTTCTATGGCTAGCATGGATAATAGGATATCCCTCCTTTGGTGTATAAATCCCCTTTTGAGCCAGGCCCTAAATCATTACGTCCCTAAGTCTCACATGGGATTCAATTAAAGTCACAGTGTATATCCTCCACTCCATATGCCACTGGTCTAGTATATTAAGGGCCTCTGCTGATAGCCATGCTTGCTAATATATAGATGTGTTTAATAAGTCCCCAATCTGTGCGATGGTTTCCACTCCACTATGGTTAAGGAAATCAGCCAAACCAAGAGAGAGATTGTGTAAGTTACCGCATCCAATCCATGGATTAGTCCCAATGCGAGTAGACATACCATTTCCTATTCTCGAAGTTAGACCACTTCTTATGATGGGAAGGGTGTGTATAACAGCTCTCCAAATCACTAATATTCCTTTCCTGTTCTAGGAAGGTAACTGTATCCAGTCCATAGCTATACGAGGCCAGATATATTTATAGGTAACCACCTCTATCCAGAGGCCCTTATGCTTAAGGAGAATCCATCCTAGTTTAGCTGCCAGTGCTTGTGCAAATGCATAAAGGTTTTTGAGGTCCCAGCCTCCCCATTTTTTGGGAGCTGCAATTCTGTTCCATTTGACCCATGCACAGGGTTTCCCATCCTTGTGTCCCTTCCATAAGAAATGGAAACATACTCGTGAATCCTTTGTAAGATACCTTGGGGGATCCAGGCCAGAGACATCTAGAAGATCGGAGTTGCTTCCAGAACATATTTAATGAGCACCAGCTTACCAACTCTGGACAGTAACCGATGGCTCCAATTGTTTAATCTTTTTTCCACCTTGGCGATCAATCAGGTCCAATCTACAATTTTGTATCCATCCGTTTTGATCTTGAAACCCAAGTACTTCAATCCATCCTCCATTATCAAGTTTTGGAAGGGGAAGTTATGATGTGCTTGATAGGTCTCATGTTGAGAACAAGCTGATAGAGAAATAGTGGATTTGCCCCCATTTATTTCCATCCCTTTTGTGGCATAAAATAATTGCAACACTCCATAGAGAGTATTGTTGTCCTGAATGCCTCCATCTAAGAATATCATAATATCATCCACAAAAAGAAGATGTGTAAGTGTGCATTTCTTCGTGATCTTAGGGCCCTTGAGGCTCCTTGCTCTTTCTTCCGAAGCAATCAGCCTGCTTAGACCTTCCATTACAATAAGGAAAAGTAATGGGGAGAGTGGAAATCCTTGCTTGATTCATCGCTCTGCCTGAAAGGAATGGGAGGCTGATCCATTAATTAAGGTTCCAAAGGATACAATAATGATACAACACATGATCCATCTGATGAAGGTTAGTGGAAAGCCCAAGTGAGTAAGGATCATCCTAATAAATAGCCAGCTGACCTTGTCAAAGGCCTTTGAGAGGTCAATTTTGAGCATAACCCCTTTAAGTTTCTTTTGTTTGATGGAGTGTAAGGCCTCTTGTGTAGTACCGATGGTGTCATGAATTTGTCAATTATGTAGGAAGGAAAATTGTTTAGAGGATATGTTGTCCCATAGAATTGGCTTGATGCAATTAGCAATGATCTTTGCAATAATTTCATATAGGATGTTACAGAGGGAAATGGGCTGGAAGTCGCTAAAGGATAGTGGGGAGTCTGTCTTGGGTATGAGGGCTATATAGGTGGAATTTATAGGTTCATACATTCTGCCTGATGAGTGACATTCCTCGATTACATTGAGTAGGCCTGGTCCAATAATGTCCAAGAAGGTATGATAGTATCCCACGGACCAACCGTTCGGCCTCGGAATTTTGTCCTTCTTAAACCACTTTAGGGTACCCTCCAGTTCCCCCATAGTTACATGTTTGATGAGGTCCTCCTCCGAGTCTGGTTGCACAAATCTGGGATAATTCCCCGCAATACGAATAATATTAGCAAGGATTGTGCCTGGTGGGGATTTGAAAATATGCTTGAAGTGAGTGTTCCCCAACCTAGCCAGCTGATTATATGTATTAGCAATCAGACCTTGTTCAATAGGCATCTGCTAGATAATATTGTTGGCTTTCCTTCCATTGGCATATTTATGAAAGAATTTAGTGTTTCCATCCCCAACTTGTAACCAAATTCCTCTACTTTTGAGTCTCCATGTTTCTTGCCGTTCCATCATAATCTTAGATTTCTGGGCTTCCAAGTCCACAAGGTGTAGCTTTGCTTCAATAGAGGTGTACCCTCTGCCCTGTTCATCCGTTAGTGAGGCTTGCTGATTTTCAATGTCACTGAGGGTATGTCCTCCATATCCTTTTTCCCCTTGGCCCAATCAATGGATAATCTCTTGAGATTGACCAGGTTGCGACAGAAACCAATGGCCTTCCTCTGATCATTTGGTAGGGGATGGGATTTCCAAAAATCCATAACCAACTTCAGATATTCAAGGTCCTTTAACCAGGTCAAGTTAAACTTGAAAGGAGACCTAGGTTTTTCAAAGGAGTCTGCCACTTCTAGATAAATGGGGGAATGATCCGAGATCCCTCCAGTGCCCACCCACTGTCTGTAATTAGTGAGGGAAGTGAAAATGTCTTCATGAATAAGAAACCTATCAAGTATCTGACCTAGAGCTACTTCTCCAGTCCTTATGTTGTGCTAAGTTGGCATCTTCTTGTCAATAGGGATGTCAATAAGACTATGTTGCTTCAGAAGTAATCCCAGTTGATCCAAGAGTGGATCTAGCTATGAGTAGTGTCCCTAGGATTATTCATGACTGATGGGGAAGTTAAGATCTCCCCCTATAATAGTGGAATGTTCTATCAAGGGGTTCTCTAGTATCTTCTGACAAAAGTCCAGTCTACTGAGATTGGGTGCATAGATGTTCATAATACAAAGATTTCTTCCCAACTCAGCTGAAAAAATATCCATACCCAGGAAGCCATGACTGCCCCAAGCAGAGGTGACCTTGATGGATTGAGGGTTTATCCCAAGTGCTAAACCCCCTGATCTCCCAGCAACATCCAGAGCTTGGAATTTCCATCCTCGCTTGATAGTTTGGAGGGTGCTAACAATCAGCTCAGATCTACGTAGGGTTTCTTGTAGAAAAATAATATCACAAGGCTCACTGCCTAAGAGTCTCTTGAGAGCTAAATTTTTAGAGGGGCTAGCTAAACCCCTGTAGTTGAAGGAGAGCCACTTCATAGGGGAACATTGCCAAGGGTGTCCTGTGCTTTGAGTACCCTTTCAATGGTGTTCTGTCTGCCCTGAGCAACATCTCCCCCAACAATCTTGATGGATTTGGACATCTTGGAAGGCCTCCCCCGGGAGGGTTTGTGCTCGACTTAATAGGGAGTGATGCCTAATCCAAGTGAATTAGGAGCCTGGTGGTGGGAGAAGAGGTCGTATGGATGAGAGCCCGAAGCAAAAGGGGAAATAGGAATGTCTTGGAGCCCTTGTACTTGTACAACTGGGCGGGGTGGTGGAAAAAATAAGCAACAGGGGATCAAGTGCACAGGTAATGGGGGAGGTAACCATACAATGTGTAGATGCAGATGATGACAAAGAGAAATTAAAATGATTACCATTCAGTGCAAAGGAAAAGGGAAAAGAACCTATACCCATTGTAGGATAAGCCACCACAACAGACAGGGATCTAGTCATAGGAGGGGAAATAGGAGGCATCTAGGAAGCACAGGATGACTGAACAATGTCCTCAGCCACTTCCTTTGGACTATCTAGACCTATGGGCTGCTCGTACATAATCGGGTCTTCTGTCTGGTGATGCTTCATTCCCTTTGATGCAGGAGGAGCAGATGGCGAGAGCAGTGGGCAATCTTTGTAAAGATGTCCAACCTTGTGGCATCTTTGACACCTGAATGGAACACCTTCATAATCAAGATTTTGTCTGCACAAGAAGTGCCTCCAATGTAGGAGTATCTTCTCCTCTATACCTTCTATGGTATCTAGATGTACCAGAATACAAGCTATGGTCATATTCCCCGATGTTTCAGAGTATTGGTCATGTTCCAAATAGGTGCCCAACGCATTGCCAATGCACTTGAATACAATGGGAGACAAGTATTGCATAGGTATCCCTGATAAAAAAACCCAGATCGGCCCATCTCCCAGCTGTTCCGTCTCAGGGTCAAATAATGGATCCCATCTTTTCAGTAATACTGGGGCTAATTCAACATGCGAGAACCTAGAGAGTATCCTATCTGTATACTCTTCCCTGTGAAATTGAAGGGCAAACCAACCTCGTGCGAGCACCTGAATGGTGGGAAATTCTTTGAGTAAAGTGCCCCAAATCTCCAAGGTCCAGAGACAAAGTCTCTCCACAGTATAATGCTGCCCCCGAACGTGGCCCACTAGGACCTTTTTGGCTGTATCAACAACTTCCCCCATCAAGAGGTCTTCCCATAGAGAGAGGTTGATATCCCTGTCAAAGACCTTCAGACACCTCCCTTTCTTAACTTTGTTTGACCTGGGGGCAGTTGGGTAATCCCGTAGGAGACCCCTGATGCCCTGGTTAATTGTCTGCGGGGTGGAAGGGGTAGATTTAGGGTTTAGGACTGGCATGCTGAAACAGCCAGAATGGATAGGGAAGCAGGGTGTAGGGCCGCTAGGATTAAGCATGCTTCCAAACTGAGCAGGAAAAGGGTGGGTAGCAGCCCCAAGTGGAGGGATGCCAAAGGAGGAAGGGTTGCAGGGCAGGGTGCAGTTATGAGGTAGACGGGGTAGTGGCACGTCGAATATAGGGGATGGTTGTAGGTAGGTGTTGAGGAGGTTCAAGGTAGCCGGGGAGAGCGGAGGGCAGTCCAAGCCGAAGGCATATTCAAGGTTGACAGAGGGCGGTGGATGGGTCATAGATGGCCCAGGTCAGTCTGGTGCAGCGTGAGGTGCAAACAGAGGTCGCAAGGATGAGCCAAAGGAGTCGGAACCTGACACAGTGTGATGGTGAGTCCATATAACCTCATGGGGATTGGGGTCCTCAAAATAATCAATTGCATCTAGGTTCATTGCTAACCAAGAGGGAGTGGGTCAATGGAAGTTACGGTCTACACGGAAAGCGGGAGGACAATAGTAACGGAACGCCCGAAAACCCACGGAAAGGAGGTAGGTAGGACAGAGTCAGGCAAGCCGTGGAGGTTAGCCCTGACTGTTAGGTGCAGTTATTGGCTTAATGGGCCCTAACCTAGGTTCAGAGTTAGTTAGCCAAACAAATCCCGGTACTACTGGCCCTTTCGGCAACAGTTCGCAAAGCATGGACTGAGGTCTCACCCGAAGTAGTATGGGAGGGCGCTAGAACCAGGTTTCTGCACCCTTGAGATGTCTGAGGTGGTCAACTCGCTGGATGGCCTTGGGCGCTAGCTATGGTACACGCTCTGATATATTACCTTTGTGCAACCCTAACTAGGGACTGTAGAGCTCTGTGCTACCCCGAGCTATCTACTTGCGACCTTACTTATTCTCTTAATGAATTACCTTATTTGAATGCCTTAGATAATAATTAGTTACATAACACATTCATACAAGTTCGTGCAGTAAGGAAAACAATATACTTGCAATTATCATTCAATCATGCATAAAACCTGGAAAAGATACATAGAAATATAGCAAAACTTCTCTTTATTAATACTTCAGCTGGTTACAGACTCGACTCGTCCTGCACACTCATCTACAGGGGTCCACGCACTTAGTTGCAGACTACTAGGCCTCTGCACGCTCAGCTGCAGAGCATTCTCCTACTCCACGACCTAAAGACACACTTACACACTTAGACTCAATCTTATGCCTTCTTATCCATCTATCATCGATAATCGATTATTTCCTTTCCAACTTAGAGCCTTGATCTATTTATACAATCCCATGGTTCGCGGAGCATGGGTAGGCCGACATTACATTACAAAAGTAAGGGCGGACAACCCTATGACTCTATTATACTTTTGCGCTCCGCGCCCGCACTTCGTGGAGATTTTACAAATATTTGGTCAAAACTTGGGCCTTAAACCCCAAAACATGCCTTAGGGGGGATTCCATGCCCAACAGGTCCCCAAAACAAACATCATGACTCGTGCTCGAGTCACTCAGTCAGTGCAGAGATCTTGGCGTGAAGTACTTCCAACTTAGTTAGAACTTCTACACGGTCGGTGGTGCACTAATCTGCTGCTTCCTGGATCTGCTGCAAACGCTGTTCCGAAACCTCTATATCAGGAGTGCTTCCCTGCATCAGTAGGTGCACCCCTGCATGTTCGCCAACTTGCCTTCAATTGCTACTGTGATAGTGAAGGCCTCATCCATCCACGACTGAATGCGTGCCTTCAGGACCGCTTCTTTATATCGAGCCGCATCCATCTGTTCCTTTAATGTTTTGGCCTGCTGCATTGTCGCGAGCCTTTGGGTGAGGGCCACTGTCTACACAACACCTTTGATGTTGTCATACTGCTACTGGAGTTCGTGCGCCTCGGTCTCTAGGCGATGAAGGTTGGGATCCTCTTGTAGCCACATGAGGACATCCAATGACTCCTCCAACATGACAGTGCAGTCCCACACTGTATGGGCAATCTCATCCGGACCCACTGTAATAGTGCTAACACGCTGCTCTCTGACTTCCGAAGGGGTGGACGGTTGTGCTTTTAGCCGTAGCTCGACAATCTGCAGATTCAGCTCTAGCTGAACCTTTGCCATTTCTTCTCGCACCTCACACACTCCTACTGCTAATTTGAGGACACACACCTATGCTGATATGTTCGCTAGGATGGCCAGCTCCGGGACGCTTTGACAAGCGTCATCGATCACCTGTTCTAGCTGTCGCGTCTACAATACGAATTCATCACGCTGCAAGCTCAGCTTTTCCATATTAATCTATGCTCGCTGATGACTTGCAGTGCGCGGCTCTCCCTGGCCCATAGTTCTGTAGTTATCCCATCTTTCAACATCTATAATGTATCTTGCGGGAGCACCACTAGGTTGATGTGAAGACCCTTCATCGCACTGATAGTAGGCCTGTTGGCCTCATCTGCTATCACAGGTGCCCTGTCTGGTAACACAACTGTGTTCATGACCCGGGCGCGCGTCATTTATTTTGTCGCTGATGTTCCTATGGCGAGGCTAGTCGAAAGGGCACTAGCCTAAGGAGCGCACACCTGCAACTCTTGCAGCTACGTCCTGAGGGCCCCCAACACAATTTGGTTCCATGTTATGAAATCTTAAAGAGCCTCGGTGGTGACATCACAAACGGTTTCGCTGATGTCATGTAGATCATCCTTAGTTAGAGTGATCGGGTCGATAAACAACTTGGAGGCTTTCATTTTCTTGTGTGGCCTTGTCTGCTCACTGAGGTGCGAGCACTTCAGTAGTGTCGATGTTGTTTGTGGGTCCACGCCGCCCTCTGCTTGCTCTATTTCTTCCTCTGTTCCCTCCTCATTTGAAGGCGATCGCTGGCCCTAGCGCACCTGCTCTGTCGACTTTTGTGCTGTTGTTGCTACATGTTTCTGTGCTACTGCTACCTGCACAACGTCCCGTGCCTCTTGCGCTTTGGCTTCCTCTGCTTCTTGTTTCCTCTTTTTTGCCAACCGCGTGATATGCAGTTTGGCCTTTTCTTTCTTCTGTTGCATAGCCATCTTTTCCACTTCTGCGAGATCTGGGGCGCACCACTCTGGAGGCCATGTTTCCATTACGCCAATGGAACCATTTGTTGGCTTAATGGGCCTTGACCCAGGTTTGGAGTTAGTTAGCGAAACAAATCCCCATACTACTAGCCCTTTTGGCAACAGTTCGTAGAGCGCGGACTGAGGTCTCACCCGAAGTAGTATGGGAGGGTGCTAGAACCAGGTTTCCGCACCCTTGAGATGTTTGAGGTGTTCGACTCGTTGGATGGCCCTGTGCGCCAGCTATGGTACGTGCCCTGATATACTGCCTTCACTCAACCCTAACCAGGGACTGTAGAGCTCCGCACTACCCTGAGCTATCTACTTGCGACCTTACTTATTCTCTTAATGAATTACCTTATTTGAATGCCTTAGATAATAATTAGTTACATAACACATTCATACAGGTTCGTGCAGTAAGGAAAACAATATACTTGCAGTTATCATTGAATCATGCAGAAAACTCGGAAAAGATACACAGAAATATAACAAAAATTCTCTTTATTAATACTTCAGATGGTTACAGACTTGACTCATCCTACGCACTTAGCTGCAGGGGTCTGCGCACTCAGCTGCAGAGCCTTCTCCTACTCCATGACCCAAAGACACACTTACACACTTAGACTCAACCTTATGCCTTCTTATCCATCTATCATTGATCATTGATTATTTCCTTTACAACTTAGAGCCTTGCTCTATTTATACAATCCCATGGTCTGCGGACCATGGGTAGGCTGACATTACTTTACAAAAGTAAGGGCAGACAACCCTATGAATCTATTATACTTTCGCGCTCCGCACCCGCACTTCGCGAAGATTTTACAAAGATTTGGTCAAAACTTGGGCCTTAAGCCCCAAAACATGCCTTGGATTCCATGCCGAACAGTAGTGCAACACTGCCTCAGAAACTTCATGTTCGCCGACCATCAGAGCTCCGCTAGGGTTTTTTCCCAGCTACGTTGGAAGTAGTATATATATATAAACACTAATATTTATGGGTGAGTTCACGAAGCTGGGTTACACGTTTTGGCAAGAGAGGGTGCGTTTTGGGTGAAAAACAACTCAATTGAGCCATTTTAAGCACTTGATAGAGCAATCTTTGAGCCTTCGATTGAGTGTTTGAGGGCTTAAAGATAGCTCGATCGAGCCATGCTTTTGAAATTTCCCACCAATACGACCTAGGCATGGAATTAAAAAATAGCTCGATCGAGCCTCTATTTAACTATGTTAAGGGCTCAATCGAGAGTTTCTTAAACCCTTGATCGATTTATTTTAAATTTTATCTCAAACTCTTGATCGAGCATTTTAAGCGCTCGATCGAACTGCCGAGGACCAAAAAAACAGAGTTTTAGCTCCTCTTCTACAGATTTCTCTGCAACACCATTTTGTACCCTGGCAGATTTAGGGAAAAATTTATCCTTAAGTCGCAAAGTTAATCATGTTGGATTCGTGAAAGAATCCTCTATTCTAATGGCATGTGAGTTTGACACTTTCAAATTCATATGATATTTTTCATCTAACTTCTTTTAAACATAATGTTTGAAATTGGACAATTTCAAAGGGGTTGAATAAAAAATCAATAACATAAAATATACACAACGAAAAAATGTCAAAAAATACCACTATCTTCGTTTACGAGTCCTCTTCAAAAGGGTACTCTTGGATTTTAAATTTATTCGAACAGTTGAAAAAAATCTCACATGAACATGTGTGTGCTAAATGCACTTGAAATATTACTTCGCCAAGTTCAAATATATATATAATATATATATATACTTATATAATTTTGCCAAAAAAATAAAATTAATATGAAAATATTAGCCTCTCTGTGTAATCATGCTTTTAATATATATATATATTATATATAATATAATATATATATATATATAATTTTGTTTTTTTTTTAATTACACAGTTTAGACTAAGTTATTCTAACATTCAAACATGAATATCTCTTAGATGTTCGAAATTTGCAAGGATAAGCATTTCAATTTAATGGAAATTAAAAGGATGATATCAACACTAAATGTTTTTTCAAAAATATCATTAGGACACAACATAATCTCACAATTTATTTTTTTACTTTGAAATCAAAAATTCAACAAATGGCGTGATGTTCCTATAGGGCACAGTTGTTGCGTTTGGCGCTGACATGAGTGCCGGCATAGTGGTGAGAACTGTTGTTTGGATTGGGGCTGCCAACTGGCATGCTTATGATAAATTTTTAAAGGGCTTGAATTGAAATTTCATCGCCACATTGCCCACAAGTGTACCCATCTTTCATGCATCACCCTTAATATTGAATATTTATTATTTTTTTTATATTACATTTATAGTAATAATACAAATATCTGCAAAAATATGATTTTTAAATAAGTTTATATTAAATAATAATAACAATGTTAATATATTATCACATTTTAAGCAAATATTAAATAAAAAATTGCATAGTAGGAATAATTAATTATAAAAATCATAATTAAAATATTATTATTTATGAAAATTTTAAATAGGTTGCAAGTCAATCGACTTTCCCCTTGCAATTAGGGCCTAGCCTAGTTGTTGTCATTTATTTGCAGGGTTCTTGCACAAGAAGTTTGTACCAAATGTGTGTCTATTTATAGGTAGTCATCATCACCCTCTTATTAGGATTCATTAAGATCCCTAACCACCACTATATCTTTATATGTTTAGTTGGGGCCCTATGAAAGAAAGAGTTGCAATCACTCTGTCTGTAGGTTTTGATTGGGAGGTCCATCCATGATTCCAAGCAACAATTCATGCAAATGTGAGTCATTTTATTTGAGCTTTGTTGAGAAGGTTCTTATATAAGAAAAAATAGGAGACAACATTTGTTTAGATATATAAGCATTCAAAGCCTCGATCAATTCTCCAAATCCATGTAAAGGGAAACAAAATTCACTTAGGATATTTGTAAAGTGAATGGAAGCCATCCCTTAATTGGAACTATGATCCTTGAAATTAAGATGAAATGCCCTTATTTTGACTAAGCATAAACCAATTGGAAATTTACATACATTTGGCCTAGCCGTAGAGTTGTAGATTAATCATGGGTAAGTGAATATTAGTCACCCAATATTCATGGATATGTTATTTCCTTCACTTCTAATTGAGGTTACTTTATGTTTCTCTTTTTTAGTAGGGTGGAATGTGTTGAGCTAATTTATTCCCACAAATAAACACAAATATTCCTTATCAATTTGGGTTGGTAATACTAAAAGGCAAGTCCACTATATATGAATATCAGATGTAATCAAACTTGAAATATAAGTTTTTCAAAAACTAAAGAAGTGCATATTACAAATATAACCTATATTAACAATTCCAATTCACTTTGTAAAGAGGGAAAGCTGAAATGGCTCTTAACTTAAGAGGTCTAATTCTTCCTCAATTATTACTTGATGAACATAAATCAGAAACTAATAGCTTAAGATGGACAAATCATTAATGAAGGGAGGCTTCTAACTTAAGAGACCTTTGGTATGTTCCATCATAATTCATTCACCATAATGCTATAATTTAAAAACCAAAAATACATAAGAAAACTGCTTGCATGTAATCAAGGAAAACTAGTTACAATTCATCAAATTAACAGAAGGAGTGCTCAACTTGAACACTTTGTTTTCCCAACTTACTAAAGTGATGAATAAACTAATATTTAATGAAATAAATCATCACACATTAACCATAAACCAATCTGAAACAAAGCATGTAAACAAGTTCTACAATAACCAGATTATGGAAAATTAAACTAGTTTAAACAAAGATGTGTACTTAGCTTGGAATGGGGGCCCTCCACCCTTGCTTTGCACACTTGGAGATTGATATTAGAAGCTTAAACTCAGTCACACATCCACATTATTGAACAGAAAAATAGTAGTAGAACAGGTTCTTCAAATTAGCTCTCAACTCCAAAATGTCTCAACCAGAAATTATACAAAAATCAATACATAAGCCATCAAAGTCTTGGCTTTAAATAGAAGTCTTGTGAAACAAACTGATCCATAATCCTTCTAACAAAAATATCTACTCATATTCACCTATCTAAGTCGAATTCATCAATTGCATCCCAAGAAATATGGTCAATCCCATAAAATCTCAAAACTGCTCTATTTCTATGGATTTTCTGAGTGACTAGTCATGGTTGACCAACACTAAATGGGCCTAATAAAGCTTGTTCTGATCGAACCAAGTAGAGTTGGCTCAGTCCTAGTTCCCAAGATATCCATCCATGCATCAAACTCGTGCCCAAGTGTCTTGCAAACATGTCATCCATATAGCTATTACGGGAATTTCTGAATCTGCTAATATTTGCACTTGAAACCAGATTTTCATAAAAACTTTAGAATTTGAAAAATTAAAATTAAATACCTGAGTAGACATGAAATACATCAAAATGGGATGGATAAAGTGGAAAATGGATGGAAAATAGATGGATTAAGTAAGTTTCCTTTAGCAAAAATAAGACCAAAATCGAGGGCCAACAGAATGTGACTTGATATTTCATTTTGGACCCTGTCTCATGGGATCAAGGGGAATGTACTAATATCCTTGGTCTCTTGATTTCAATCCATAAAAGGAAAAAACAAGAGCCCTCAATTAGGCTCTTTATCTCCCTTTGTTATTCTAGGATGAAATATCTATTGTAGAAATATGGTGATAAAATTGCAGCTGCTCATGAAGTTTAATCTAAAATCAAGAGACACAATTCTACTTTACTGATCTGTGGAATTCAATTCACAATTTAGAACAACATTCACAAACATGAAATAAAATAAATGACACATGCACAATATTTTTCTAGGGGAACCAGACTCGGAATAATCCATCAAGCATCTTTTCATTAATGAGATGAATACACAATGTATTACAATTTCTTGCTTGCTCTGAGCACAACCTGCAAGTGAATAAACTATCTCTTTGCTCAATGAGAAGCGCTGATCCAAACTTAGTCAATTTATGCCTATGCTTGAGCCCCTATTTCCTTGCGCAAACCTTGAAGAATTAGGCCCTATTTTTTTATTATTTTTCCTCCAATTGATTGCACAATTCTCGAGGTTGATCCTATGACCGCATGCAACACCTAGACACTCAAGACTAGTCTACAATTGATGTTACACTACCGTAGAATCTCCACCATAGCTGGGGAACTAAAATTATCTGCATGCACTAACTATTTTTGGTTGATTAATCAGTTAACTAGATGATCACTAAGTTATACTATTGTCCCACTACACAATTGAGATCCAACCAGTTCTATCAACAATTAGAATTAGTTTAATTGAAAACAACTAGAAATAGCTGATCTTGATTGCTACAAATTAGAAATCGCACATACTTAACTGAAATCCAAGCCTTCTAACTTGAATTTATTGAATTAACTGAGTGACAAGAGCCATGTCACCTCAGTTAACTACCTCCAAGTTGTCTATTGACGTGGAAATTCGAATTTTATCAATTTGACTAAGGCAAAGTCAAATTGAGACTTTCTTGCTACACTTCTCAACACTCCCTCTCAGTAAGAAAGGGATTATCAACCACCCCTATCCTACACCTATGGAATTCAAACTTACCTCTTGAAAAAGCCTTTGTCAAGATGTCATCATCTTGTTCCTCTGTCGAATGTATTATAGCAACATTATCCACATCTACACACAATCCCATAAATGATGATATCAGATATCTATATGCTTGGATTGATTTTGAAATACCAGATTCTCAAAGAGCTTAACACAACTTTGATTATCAAAATAGATCAAAGTTGGATCCATCATCTGAGCAAACAATCCCACAAGTATCTTATCATCCAGATCACCTCACATTTTGCTTGACTTGCAACCATGTATTATGCTTCTGCCAAGATGAGCACCACAAACCTCTGCTTTCCGCTATTCCAGGAAATCTTTGTGGACCCAACACTAAAAATTCCACTTGATGCACTCTTTCGGTCGGATGGACTCCCTGCCCAATCTACATCTGTGAAGCCACACAACTTCACTCCCTCTGCCTATTTGTACCATAGTCCATACTGGGAAGTGCCTCTGAGGTACTGTAAAACATGCTTCACTGCCTTCCAATATAATTTGGTTGGCCTAACCATAGCTTGGCTCAGCTGGTTGACTGCATAGCACATATCTAGTCATGTGTTCACAAGATACATAAGTGAACCCACTAGTTGTTGGTAAATGGTAACATCCACCTCTTCAACTGAAGTGGCATTCTCCTTCCTCCAGTTGGTTGCTAGAGGTGTCTCCATGGGTTTAGAACTCTCCATGTGAAATCTTTGTACTATCTTAGTGGCATATTTTCCTTGAGGCACAGATAATTCCCCATTGCCTTGCCATACTTCCAACCTGAGGAAGTAGTGCATGAGATCCTTGTCCTTCATCTCAAATTCCCTTGTAAGGTTCTCCTTGCAAGAGTCGATCAAATTCTCATCACCTGTCAATATTAAATCATCAACATATAAAGCAATGATAAGCAATTTACCTTCTACCAAAATATGATAGAGGTTCCAATCCTCTTTAATTTTGGTGAAGCCCAAACCAACGAGATTACTGTCGATCCCAGTGTACCAAACTTGGGGTGCCTGTTTGAGACTGTACAATGCTCTCTTGAGTTTGCACACATGAGACTCCCGATCAAATGTCTCAAAACATTTTGGTTGCTCGATGCACAACTTCTCCTCAATAACAACATTGAGAAATGTCATTTTTACATCCATCTGGTGGATCTTCCACCCCATATGCATATTCAGTGCAAGAATTGATCTAATGGATGAATACCTTGCTACAGGAGAAGAGGTTTCCTCATAGTCAATTCCCTCAACTTGAGAGAATCCTTTGGCCACAAATATGGCCTTATACTTCTCTATGCTTTCATCTGTTGTATGGTTAACCTTAAAGATCCATCTAAAACCCATAAATACTTTTGTTTGTTGGTCTTGGGACCGCTTCCCAAACATTTTTCTTCATGATGGACTCATACTCTTCCACCATTGCATCAACCCAAATAGGTTTCTCAACCGCATCCTCAAAAGAGGACGGCTCAATCACCACAAAGTCAGTCATTAGAGCCAAGTAGCCAATGTACCTCTCAAGTGACCTCCTTTACCTGTGCAAATTTCCATGGTTCTTTTTCTTCCTCCTCTAGATGTTTCTAATTTAGTGTATGTCTCCACTCTACCTCCTCTTTGATCCTCCATTTGTGGTTGATCCACAACTTCCCGAGGCTCCTCCTTTGGAGCTAAAATATGCTCTTCTGGTGGGACCTGAAGCTCCCTCTCAAGAAAACAGCACATCGCTTTATCCACTTCAAACTTTGCATCCCTTCACACAATTTTCATTATGAGGGAAGGTAAGTACACATAGTAATTGTGTGGATTTTCGGTTTAACCCACAAAAGTTCCCATCTCTCTTGTCAGCTCAAGCTTCTTCCTCGAATCTTTGGAGACATGGTAGTAAACAAAGGCTCCAAAAATTCTGAAGTGAGACACATTTGGCTTTCTCCCCGAGAAATCATCCTTCGGTGTAATCATACCAAGAATCTGATGAAGACTCTAGTTCTACACATCATTTTTTGTGTTACATGTCTCTTCCCACAAATGCAATGATAGGCCTTATTAATGTACCACAGATCTCATAGCTCCAAAAATGCTCTGGTTCTTTCGCTTAGCTACCCGATTCTATGCCTTCGAATGCCTTCTTTCACACTTAAATTCTTGAAGTCATTCGAAACATAATAACCTCCATTTTCGCTCCTAAGAGCCTTCACCTTCTTGTCGATCTCTTTCTCAACTAGTGCCTTCAATTCTACAAACTTTGAGAATGTCTCATCCTTCTTCTGCATGAAGAAGATCCAACACTTCCTGGAGAAATCATCAATAAAAATAATAAAGTATTTATGTTTGATAGTGGAGGCTGTTGAGAAGAGTCCACAAACATCAGAGTAGGCTCTCTCCAAGACTGCATTTGCTTTGTTGTCTCAACCATGGAATGTGGATTTTACATACTTCCCCAAGGTACAACCCTTGCAAACATCCTGCTGCTCAAGTGCTCATTTATGGAGGCTAGTGGTTATTTGTTGCATAATATTTAAGGTTCCATGATGAAAATGGCCCAATATTTTGTGCTAGAGCTCACCAACATCGCAACTCTGCACTTTCTCTGCTTTACTGCTTAATGCAACACAATATTCCACATCAAGTTTATACAGGTTCTTCACATGAACCCCGATTTGCTTCACCTATCTAATGTCTATGTGTCTCTAGAATGCTTTCCCTTTGCTAAAGATCACATCATAACCACAATCTTCCACAATTGCTACAAAGATGAGATTCTTCTTTAGGCCTGGCATAAACATGAAATATTTGAGGTGAAGAGGGGATCCTGAATCCTTATTAAAGGTTACTGTACCAATCCCTATAGCACTGTACCTTCCGTCGTCACCAAGCTCAATATGCATCAAGAGATATTTCTCCTCCAGGTTACTGAAAAACTCTCTACACCCTATCATGTGGAACGAGGAACTAAAGTCTAAGTACCACACTCTCCCCTTCACAGTGTTGGCCATGCATGCAATAAGGGTGAAGTCTAGCTCAAATTATGAAGCCAATTCTTCACCTTCTGCTCCTCCTGAGTTCTTCTTGTTATAATTCTTGTGTGGAAACTTTGTAGCATAGTTCCCAAATTCATGACAATCGAAGCATTTTATTTTGGACAAGTCTTTCTTCTTGCCCCCTTGGTTGGATTCTGGTTTGGTTTGATTTTTCTTCCCTTTTCCCTTCTTTCCCTTTCCAACCAATGAAATTTTTTCTTCATTCTCTCCCTTTGATGATGTTCCATCTCTAGTATTCCGCCTGATCTCTTCTTGTACCAAATCAGACCACAAGTGTTCCCAATTCAATAACTTCTTCCTCCTATTCATCAAGTATTGGTAGTTATGCTAGTTTTCGGGAAGGTCTAGAAGAGCTAGGCTCACCAGGTCATCTTCTTCAATATCCAAATCAACCCCTCCAAGCTCATCCCAAACATGCGTAAACCTGGTGAGATACTAGGAAATAGTGTCATTCTTCTACATCTTGATATTTCGAAGTTTGTCTTTGAGGTCCACTTTTTCTATGGTCACTATTGTTCTCGAATAGCTATGCCAGTGCTTTCCACTTTGCCAAAGGAGTTTCTTTCCCATGGATATTTGAGACAATGTGGTATTGCACTCCCTCCAAGATTAATGTCCTCACCTTGGCTACATCTTTCTTCCATTGAGCTAGGTTCTATACATCAACTGATCCTGGTTTTGCAATTTCTATCTTGACATATTCCAGAAATCCATTGTCATCAAGCGCTTCCTCCATGTGACCCATCCATGCAATGAAATTTGAGATACCTTCCAAGGCATACCCATCTCAATCCATTGAAGGTCATTTTCCCAACTCTGAAGAGATCCTGCTACATTGAAGCTGCGAATTCAAACCTCCTGAGAAACAAATTCGAAATTCCAGTTCTAATGTGAATCCTTCTCTGATACCATTTAGAAATATGGTGATATAATTTCAATTTCTCAAGAATTTTAATATAAAATCAAGAGACACAATTATACTCTACTGATCTGCGAAATTTAATTCACAATGTACAACAACATTCACAAACATGCAATAAGAAAAATCTCACATGCACAATACTTTTCTAGGGTAAACCAGTTTGGAAAAACCCCTCAATCCTCTTTGCATTAATTATATGAATAGAGAATGTATTACAATTGCTTGCTCTCTTTGAGCACAACCTACAAGTGAATAACCTATCTCTATGCTCAATGAGAAGCTTGTGAAAATTCAAAAACTAAAATCCTATTGCAACAACTGGAATTTATTTTTCTAATTGTTAATTATTTTAACAATTTATCTGCTACAACAAATATCAAATAAATGACATTGCAACCTTCACAAATAAAATATTGCATAAATAATAGCGGTGGAAACTGAGAAAATACTAGCACACACAAAATAAAAATGACACCGTTATTTTTGGACAATTGTCCCTGGAAAAACCCTACTTGGGAAAATCGATGCAAGAACTGAGGGTTTTTATTATTAAGAAACAATGGAATTTGAGTACAATCTATGGATTCCCAACTGTAAATCCAAACAACAAGAAAATGTAGCCACAATTATTTAAAGGAATTTCCCTTCTTCCACAAGTAACCCTGACATAGCTTCCCTTCAAAAAATTTATCCTCCTGGACCCTCTACGTCAGCCTCTACATAGTTCTTGAACAAAAGCTTAGATGTCTAAGCCCTGAAGTGCCTATGGTGAAGTATTTTTTCTTGTCTCTACTGAGGAAACTGATTCTTTGACCCTTTGGAAGACTTTCCTAGCCTCTGGAAGATGAATCAATTTTTCCTCTAGCCAAATCGAATTGATTTTTTGAAGCAATTGTGCAGTGCTATACATTGCCTCACTGGGAATAACTCGACCTCCTTGTTGCTGCCTCTCCGGATCTAGAAAACTTCCTCGTGATCACTGTCTCTGCCCCACACTATCTCTTCTTCCTCACTGAATCTCAAACTCTCCGGCAACTGATTGTTGCTACTTTAGAAAATCGAATTCTCCAAGTGACTCTGGGGTATTCTCCATCACCACATCGATCCCTTCTTATATTTTCCTATTGAGACTCCAACAACAAATATTAAATCTTAATCAATGGCGCATATAATTTCTGGATCGATCTGTGTGAGTTTCTAGAGAATTCTCACCTTGACTTAATTAATTCTGATTAATTAACCAATTTTCCTAAGTTTAGACTTAGGAAACATTAAAAAATAGGTTAATAATCTAACTAAGTCATCTCTAGGTGGAATTTCCAGATACGATTTCGGGTTTTTGGAGATGTCATGTATTCTAGCCTCTCCACAAAATTTTGTGGCTAAAACACATCTGATGCTACAAAAACTAACAAATAGCTGATCCAAACTTATTCAATTTCTGCCTCTGTTTGAGCTCTTATTTCCTTGTGCAAATATTGAGGAATTAGTCCCTATTTGTTATGAATTTTCCTCCAATTGATTGCATAATTCCCAAGGTTAATCCTCTAGCTACATGCAACACCTATGCGCTCAAGACTAGTCTACAACTGATGTTACACTGCCTTGGAATCTCCACCACAACTGTTGAACTCAAATTGTGTGCATGCACTAGATATTTTTGGTTGATTGACCAATTAACTAGATGATCACTGAGTTAGACTGTTGTCCCACTACACAACTGACCTCCAACTAGTTCTATCAATAGTTAGAATGATTTTAACTGAAAACAACTGGAAATAACTTATCCTGATTGCTACAAATTAGCAATCACATATTCTTAACTAAACTCCAAGCCCTATAACTCGAATTTACTGGGCTAAGTGACAAGATCCATGTCACCTCAGTTAACTACCTCCAAGTTGTCCACTGATGTGGAAATTCAAATTTTATCAATTTGACCAAGGAAAATTCGAATTGATACTTTCTTGCTACACTTCTCAACATCTCTTATAGGTGTTGGAAACAAGTTGGACCAATTTATTGATTCAGTGGAGCATTGCATGAAAATATGTATAATGGAGGTGGATTTGGGGAAGATACTCCCAATGGCCCTAAATTATAAGTATCTTATTTTGAACTTCAACACCTATTCAAGAGACACAACCCCCTTCAAACTAGCCATCAAATAAATATTATGAGTCCATGCCTACTTCTAGTAATTGGAGGAATTCCCAATATAAGGGCACACAAAAAATAAGGTCATCCCAAGAGGGACAATCCAAAACAAGCAATAACAAATTTTAAATTCTTGAAAATCTTGAACATATCGAGAAGGAAATAAAAAAGGAAGAGAAATAGATGAAATATCCCATCTTTGAATCAAATCATTCTAAAGGTGGTGCAAATCCATCCAATTATCAAGTGGGTCAATAGATCAATGTCCTAGTAATAATAGAATTGGCTGAAGTAGATGACGGAGAGGAGGAAGAGGAAGATGCAAAAAGAGAAGAGGAATAAGTTGGGAAAGAACAAGGAAAGGGTGAAAACCCTTCTAATGTCCTAATGTCATATTCTTATTCCTATGAGACATCATAGCTCTTTCTTTTGTTGGAGCCCTTATGAAAACTCCACATCCCTTCCCTCGTCTCATAAGGGGAGGGAAACCAAGCTAGGAATGACTAGAAAAAAGAGGCAGAATTGAATAATTCTTGGGCCAACAGTTAACCTTGGATTCTACCGTATTTAAGAGGGGGTAATAGTATGCAATCTATAATTTTATATTGTTTCTACATTATTGTATCCAAATAATTTGTAAGAATTTATTCTTGTACTCAAGAATTAGAAAGAAAAAATTATGTAAGAGAACGTGTTGGCTTCAATTCTTCTATCTCTTTAACCGGAGGAGAAATAACTTCAAGTCATGATCTCTTTTAATAATCTTTATATTAACATTATTTTTTTTCGAGGAAAAATCACAACTTTAAATTAATAAAAATAAAAAAAATAAATAGAGTAGATGCACAAAAGTGCATTCAAGTATTGTCCCTGGGGACCAGTGCATGTGCATTAATCACTCATAGTAGCTAGGCTACAAAAAAAAAAATACATTTGGCAAGATAAACTGGGTTTTTCTTTTCTTCCTTTTTTCTTTTGGACATTTTGCC
This sequence comes from Pinus taeda, assembly GCA_000404065.3. Taxonomy (NCBI): domain Eukaryota; kingdom Viridiplantae; phylum Streptophyta; class Pinopsida; order Pinales; family Pinaceae; genus Pinus; species Pinus taeda. The sequence goes on along the minus strand of APFE030378840.1, from coordinate 5,387 downwards.
AAACCCCAAGTGATGGAGTAGCTGTAACAATTTCCAAGTCGTTATTCCTTGAAATATTTAGGACTTCTTTATCTGAATCTGAGCTCTCAGAAACATGAGATCACTTAGTTCCACTTGAGCCTTGATTGTTTCTCTTTTCCTCGTGTTGGTTCTCAAGAATCGAAACCACTGTTGAGTTATTGGGAATCTCTGCTTATTTGTTGTGATCCTTTTGGTTCTCTTCTCCCTCCTTTGGAGGACCTTGTTGATTTTGTGTCTCTAGATGTTGTTGGATCTCATCCATTTCTTTATCCTTATCATATGAAGAAGGAGGATCTAGGAATTTCCATCCTTTTTACTTTTGCAATTTGTTCTTTGTCCTTTTCTTTGCTTGTTTGCATGTGTTTTGCAAGTGCCCTCTTTGATGGCAGATTCAGCATCTAAAAGTAGTATTTTTTGAATCTAACCACTGTGTCCACTTTAAGTCTTGATGTTTCAGGTGAATACGATTGGGAAGTCCTTTGCTTAAATCTATCTCCACACATATGCGTGCAAATGTGAATATACCTTTTTCTATTATTTCTCGATCCATCTTTAGGAACCTTCCCAAAGAATTCCTAATGCCTTCTAGTACCCGGTGGTGCCAAAATGGGAGTGGAAGATTATGTAACCTTATCCAGACCCACGTTTTTGTAATCACCATTGAGTTGGCATTAAAACTAGGAAACCATGGTGTTAGAACCACGAAAAAACTTTTGCACACAAATAAATGTCAAAGTCTCTGGTCCAATTGAGGTAGATCCACTCATTTAGATTTTTAGATTTGGGCCAAAAACCATTAAATCAATATATGATAATTTTTTCTTGCAAAATAGTGAAAATACCACATACTTCTAGTAATTCTATGGTCAGATTTGGGGCTTTCTCCATCTTCCCTACAATGTACGGACCTAGGATTGTCAGATTTGGGTTTGTTTGTCTTGTGTGGCAGTGTTCCCTCTCAGTGCATCCTTGAACGAGGCAGACCCTTGCCAACCGCAGATGATCGAGGTGGAATTCTCGCTCCTGGGGCACCACCTTGTAGTCTTAAACTCAGGATAATTGTGGCGTTTCTTTGAATACCATAATCTTTCAAAAGGACCACATCCCGCAACACTTTTCTTGAAAAAATCGAACTTTGTAAAGAAGCAAGAATACCTGTAATATTTTGGACACTCTGTTTTAGATCTGTCACTAAATCTGTTCCCCGAACCCTTAACACGATTGCTTTTCCAATAATAGTTTTGATAAAAACATGAACCAACTCATCTAGATCTACTTAACAATTTGTTTTGTTAGACCACAATTATTTTTTTAATACAATTTAAAATTATTTTAATTAAAATAATAAAATGTTCTTTTTTTTCTCCTCCTTCATTTTATAGTTAGTGCCATAATTTCCATTTCATACATTCACAAATAAAATGTTCAAGTTGAAATAACCATGATAACCTTATGATCTAAATTAAAAATAGATCAATTTAATGTTTAGTTAAGTTGAAATCTTAAACTACATTAAATTATTTTTATTTTTATTATTGATTATTAAAAAGGAATGCGTTTCTCCTTTTTAATATGAATGCCTGGCTACTCCCACAATTAATCAAAATCACATTCTAAATTAGATTTAGATTTAATAACTACACAATCACATTCTAAATTAGACTTAGATTTAATAACTACACAGTGGAAAGTTGAAATATAGGATATATTTTTCCTTAAAAATTACCACCTTGACGCTAATAAATATATTGTGACAAAATATCTAGCTTAAAATCCTCCTACTTAAATCCTAAGATGGTGAGCTCAATAGAAAAATTTAAGATTGTGATACACATATGAGGAAGCAGAGAGCAAAATAGCCTTATTAAACAATGCTCTCATTCTTTAATACGTTGTCCAATAAAAATTAAAAGATTAACATTGTTGTAGTCTTCAATTATTCAATAAGCTTGAAAAGAGTACTCTAATGTTGGGAAAAAATTTAGGTGATGAATGTGTCCCACAAACAAAATTATTCCTCCATTCATGTTTGTTTCGTAGATTATAACTAACATTGTTGAAAAAAGTGCTAGGTGATGAATGGGTCCCACAAACAAAATTATTCCTCCATTCATGTTTGTTTCGTAGATTATAACTAACGTTGTTGAAAAAAGTGTTAGGTGATGAACGGATCTCACCAAAAAAAAAAATATTCCTCCATTCATGTTTGTTTGGGAGATTGTGAACCATTTTTTTCTCGTAGAAAACTTGTTTGGTTTGAGCATTCATCGTCCTTGAACCCTCTCATTTTGAATCTAGTCGAAGAGAAAACCAAAGGCAAATACATTGGTTTTGAAAATATTCAACAATTTGAGGTATTTTCCTTTGTCTTTTTAAGATTGTGATACAAATATGAGAGAGTAGAGAGCAAAAATAGTCTTAATTAAAAATATATGTATCTTTTTTGTAAGCTTCTATAACTGATTTCCATTAATATAATAAGGTATTATATGAAGACATTACAAAACCCATACTCGAAAAAGTCTACCTTGGGAGGCCATTGCTTCAACCAAGTGCACCCAAAATAACACCATTACTACTAGTTCTAAACTTGGATACAAAACTTATCAAAGACATAGAACTAAAGGGACTAAACTATGTCTACCATATTTGTCCACTGCTGCCATTAAACTCTATAAAAAGCTAAAGATGATCACAAAAAACATACATTACGGAGCTCACAAGTGATTGTTTTTGTTAGAGAATTGCAAGAAGTGAAAGCTCATCCCATGCCATCCTGTTGAAAGCAAAAACAAGGTGGATACAAAATATAAAAACATTAATGTGTTGATCATTGAGATTCCAGAGCGAATAACAAACTTCTGTTAGGAGTTCCATACCCATGACCACCCATAGAGAAGAGTGTCGGGACTGTTGAGCCTCCATTAGTCTGAGATAATGACTAGAGAGAGGGTAGAGGAGTTTTCATGTGGAGAAGTAGAAATAGGAGGAGAAGTAATGGCTATGGGAGCATTTATGTATGCAAGGGCGCCATTCAAATCCTCTAGCTCACTGTCTAAGTTAGAGACCACAAATTTCTCCACCCTTGTTAATTTGGACACAATGTCATCCAAGCAGAAGTGGATGTTCTAGAGAATCCGCTTAATATCCTCATGTCCTGCAAACAATTTATAATTGTCTACCTATTTATCTCAAAGGACCATGCAAAGAAGGGTTTCCATTTGTTGGGGCACTATGATTGAATGAAGTAAATGGAGTCTATGCTTTCTGAATCTTGTTGAGTTAGATATCCATTTGAGGTAGATGCCTCCAACCTCATAATCGAAAAAATGTGTCCTATCACCAAATTCCTTTAACTTGAGGAGAAGAATTTCCTTCCCAACTTTAGAAGGAATCGAGTCAAACTAGTTCGCCACAGACTCCCACCCAAATAATTGACGACGATGAGAAGATGAGCCACTTGCACCACCCTTACGAATGAGCATTCTCTACTAAGGAGCCATGATAGAAGAGGGAAAGGAGTGGTACTTACTATACCAATAAGGACAAAGACCAGACAAAAAAAGAGGGTATTAACTTTCAAGTTAGAGATAATTGATTCAACTATGAGAGCATTATCAACAAAGTTATACAGGAGGGAAAGTGAGGGATTTTGAGGAGTAGGATGATAGTAGGATGATAAAATTTCAACACACCCACAAACCCTAACACTGAACAAACCCCAACTTGAGAGAGACCAATTAAATGGGAGACCGACGATCTTGAGAAAGGTACGAAACTAGAAGGAAAATTATCAACATTAAAACCAAATGGAAAAAGTACCTAGATACCAAACGCCATAAATGAGAACTAGGGAATTAAAGGAAACATTTGCATTATTAGAAACATGAGGCAATGAAGTGGGTAGAATTACCACCAGTTTAAATGCTAGACCAATCCCTGTGTTATGAAGAACCAAGACGAAAAACATTGATCCTTATCTAAACTCTCGAAACAACAAGGACAAGACCAAAAGTTTGGCCTCTTAACAACCGAACAAAAGGTAGCAGGAAAGAGATAACAATAAGGAAACAAACCTCTCACAAATCCTGAGGATACCAGAGATAGAAAACAAGAGCAACACGATGAGGACAAACCCTCTTCACCACCCTATATAATGTAACAATGTCGCCACCCTGGTAAGAAACCCATGCATTTATAATGGGGTGTTGACGTATTAGAACCCAACATTTGTAGGTAATTACTAGAGTGTGTGAGGTCCAGGATTGGTCATGTGTAAGGCATGGCACACTCTTTAAAAACCACATTTATCCCATAGATCATGCGTTCATGAGTGAGCTCAAAGAACTATATCTCAGGATCTATAATGGCCAATCCACCCTACGTAAAGTGATCCATATCAACTATTGTATGATAATCTTAGATGTAAAACATAATGTTGTACCTCATCACAAACGCTACCACATTCGAGCATTTACGATGACGGGAGTGGGGTAGGTGACCCCAAATTTGGGAACGGTGTTTGCGCCACGCGACAACATGGAAGTGATAGATGTAGGGTGTGATGCTCATTTCAAAGGCCGTCAACCCACAATCCACTATTATCAATGAAATGTTAATTATGCTTCCTATCATTACAGGGGCTATTAATATCACCCCCATCGGGACACTATCTTCCCAAGAAGACCTATCATACTCCACCCACTGTTTAATAATGTGAATGTCTTCCCTTGTAGATGAAATCAACAAAGATTCATCAAAGGCAAGGTTTTGATATTGATTTCCCCAATTGGCTAGTGCGTCCACTACCCTATTCCCTTCCCAGTGAGTGTGTTTAATAATAATATAATCAAACCTGGGTAATAGTTATTTAATGTTAGAAACTATGTCCTTGTTGTAGTGGCTACAACCACCCTCCAAAATTTTTCGTATGCTTTGATTTTGGATCCTTCCTTCTTAACCACAACGAATCATCTCGCACTAAACTAGGTATTCATGCTTCGAATGAGACTCATATTTTCATTTTGGCTTGTGTTTTCTTACTTAGTTGATCTCCTAACTTGGTCCCACAACAGTTTTGGGCTTGGCCCCATAAACTGCACAATCCTTGAGGGCAAATAGCCTTGATGATGGGAATTGCGCAATCCTGATTTTTGGTGAGACTTGAGCTCAGGAAATGTGCAGTCATGAGGAGCCAGCCTAGCACGGAGCCCAGAAATTACACAACCCTCACTGAGCTCATAAACTACATAGTGCATTGCAAGGAAAATTTTAAGAACCCCCCCTAAATTTATAAATATAATAAATGGGCGAATCTCCATGGTATATAGGAAAAATGGAAGGCGAATTTATCAATAATATAATAT
>APFE030378836.1:0-18965 GCA_000404065.3 Pinus taeda | reverse complement strand
AAGTGTGATTAGCAGCAGTATTTGCAGAACATGATACTGCCAAATAAGCTAGTAGTGGCATTTTGACTGGCCACTTTCCTAGTCTTTAGTTTGGGGTTCATTTTCAATTTTCTTTTGACCACTTGATTTTCTTGCCTTTTGATTATTATTTTAAGGCATACCCTCTTTACATTTTTTAATTTTTTTAGCATGTATACAAAATATGGAACCTTTGCAGCCTGCAATGATGAACATATTTAGCCCTTCCACTGTCAATCATGAAAGATGAAACCTATTGGTATAGGAACCTAACAGAACCCTCACCTTTTGAGCAAAAGCTGGATGCAATCATGAGAGGTATGGAGAGGTTAGGAGATAGAGTTGAGACCATTGAGATAAAGTCCTCTTGGGAAGGACAAATCCTAATCAGAATATCAAACCTCCATTTCAGGAGAACTATGCAGAGGCCTCAACCTCTAATGAACTAATAGAAGATCCCCACATCAATCTAATGGGTTTGGACAGTGAACAACAAGTATTCTTAACACAAAACGATCAGCAAGCCCAAGAATGCAAACAATTTCAAACAAAATCTGGTGAGTCATTTGATTTCAGAGAAGGGTATGATACAACAGTCTATGAGGTGCATAAACAATATAAATTGAGGAGCAGAAACATAGATGTGGCTGAGCTTACCAAATCAACACATACCAAACTGCCCAAGAAACCCAGTGATAAAAATGTCTTAACAAAGTCCTCGGATAAAATACTCCAAAAAGAAATCACAGTGGAAGATGTATCTGATATACAGGCTTCAGTAAAGCCCTCATCTACACAATCTCTTCCAACAGAACTCTTGAGCAGACCTCTGGAAAACAATCACAATTCAGACATACCTCAAAACAGTGAACTTGGCCATGAGAAGGTCACCCAAAACCCAGCAGAAAAAGAAAATTTGCTGCTCAAAATATAAAAGTTTAGATGGAAAAGCCATTCAATTTAGAAACAGAAATTGGAAAGTTGAAAATAGCCATTCCTCTTTCTGAACTGGCCAAACATGAGGTCTTTAGACAACAAATCAATAGGTCATTGCAAGTACCAGAGAATAGTGATGCAGTTAATATTCTGGATGATTAGCCAGAACTGATTTTTGGCTCAGAAGTCAATGGCAAATCAGTGGATGGAGGTATCCCTCCATTTTATGTGAGCCTAAACATTCATGACAAAGTGCTACACAATGCCATGTTTGACTCAGGTGCCTCTCATAATCTAATGCCCAAGTCAGTAATGGAAAAACTTGACCTAGACATCACAAGGCCTTATAAAGATTTGTTTTCATTTGATTCCAGCCAGGTAAGATGTCTTGGCCTAATCAAGGACCTTTGTGTATCCTTAGTCCAATACCCAGCTAAAACAATTTTGTTGGATGTGGTAGTAGCTGACATTCCACCCAAGTATGGTATGCTTTCATCCACATCATGGGGTGCCAAACTCCAGGGATCTTTGCAACTAGACATGTCATATGCCACAATTTCAGTCTTTGGCCAGCCAAAGAGATTATACCAAGAAACATTGATGAAATATGTGGTAAGCAGCCAAGAGAAGCCCCAATACTTCCCAATCTACTCCATTCATTCAGACATGGACTCAATTATACTATACAATGCTGATATGTGTCCCAAAACTGAGGTCAAGCTCCTAAAAACAACAGAAACAAGAAACATAAACTAACAGTCTAGTGCCCAAGATCAAAATATCTTTGATATGATTAAAACAACAAAGCCAACTAATATATCACATGAATCACAAAAGCCAGACCTGCCCACTAAACAAATCTGTAAATCCATTGAAAGAAGCATTGATCAGGAAATCTTGTGGTATTTAGAATTTGATGGGTCAGTGAACAAACTAGGAGCAGGGGCAGGGGTTTGGATACACAATACACAAAACGACCATGCTCTAGGTCATGCATATAGGCTTAACTTCAGATGCACAAACAACATGGCCGAATATGAAGCCCTTTTGCTAGGCCTCAAACTGATTAGGAGTCTTGGAGTGACCAAAGTTTCCATTTTGGGCGATTAAGATTTAATTGTACAACAGATAAAGGGAAATTTTGTCACAAATGATCTCAGGCTAAGGTCTTACAGGATAGCTGCAACTGAGTTACTTAGCAGCTTCTTGGAATTTCAGCTCACCAAAATACATAGAAGCCATAATTTACATGCACATAGTTTGGCAAATTTTGCAAGCACCTGTAAACTTCCTTTTAGGCCTAACCATCAGTTCACTGCTGAGATTAAACATAGGCCTGCTATCCCAGATAATGTAGACAATTGGAAAGTGTTTGAGAATGATACACAAATAAATAATTTTTTGACCATGAAAGTAGAATTCTCAAGCTTAAACATAGACACAAGCACTAGGGGTGATCAACAGCAAATTGATGTACTTGAGACAAATATATCAGCTGAAACAGCAAATGTGATGTTGCATCCAACAACCTTTGACTCTGCCAATTTACAGAAGCTAAAACAAGCAGATTTTGATTAAATCAGTGAAGAAGAATTTGAAGTGATTCAACTAAAGGATAAATTCCTGCCCACAAGTCTTACTCCTTTAGAAGACATTTTTGACTCAAATGACATTCCTAAAAAACCAAAGATGGAACCCATAAATGCAGAAATTGAGGAGTGTAATATTGGGACCATTGAAAATCCCAAAATGATAAAGCTTTCCAGAACCTTACCTCCTGACAAGAAATCACAATACATTGAATTGTTTAGAGAGTTTCAAGATGTGTTTGCCTGGAGTTATGAAGACCTCAAATCCTATGATACTTCAGTCATTCAACACACAATACCCTTGAAAGAAAACCAGAAACCTTTTAAACAAAAGTTGAGGAGAGTAAATCCAGTCCTTCTTCCCCTAATTGAAAAAGAGGTAAAAAGAATGTACGAAGCTGGAATCATTGCACCTATAAGATTTTCTGAATGGACTTCAAACCTTGTACCCACAAGAAAGAAAACTGGGGAGATAAGACTTTGTGTTGGTCTGAGAAATTTGAACAAAGTCTCTCTCAAAAACCACTACCCCTTACCAAAAATGGACCACATCTTGCAGAGGGTAGTAGGAGCTTCAATGATCTCATTATTGGATGGTTTCTCAGGATTCAATCAGATTCTAGTTCACCCAGATGATCAAGATAAAACAAATTTTACTACACCTTGGGGAACCTTTAAATATGTCAAAATTCCTTTTGGACTCAAGAATGTTGGAGCCACATTTCAGAGGGCAATGGACATAGCCTTTTCTAAAGAAATCCATGATTTCTTAGTCATATATCTTGATGACCTCACAACTTTCTCAAAATCAGACCAAGAACATTTAGAACATCTCAGACAGGTGTTCTTAATTTGCAGAAAATATGGCATATCTTTGAACCCAAAGAAATCACTATTTGGCCTAGAAGAAAGCAAACTCCTAGGTCATATAATTTCAAAAGATGGCATAAGAATTGACCCTGATAGGTTTCAAGCTATCCTTCAAGTCCCTCATCCAAGAAACATCAAAGAATTACAAGCTTTTCTAGGAAAAATTAATTTCCTGAGAAGATTCATTCCTAACTTGGCCGAACTAATAAGACTGCTGAATAACATGCTCAAGAAAGATGCCAAAGGCAAATGGACAATAGAAGCTAAACAGACTTTTTAGGAGATCAAGATAGCTTTAACAAGAACACCTATTCTTACAAGTCCTAGATTTGATATAGACTTTATAATTTTTTCCTTTGCATCTGAGCATACAATTGCTACTGTCCTATTACAAAAGGATGACTCAGGATGTGAGAAAACCATTGCCTTTTTTAGCAGAGCCCTTAGAGATGCCCCACTCAAATACCAGATCATGGAAAAGCAAGCATATTCCCTTGTCAAGGCCATAAAGGATTTTAGAGTTTATATCTTGTACTCTCACATAATTGCATATGTTCCCAATGCAGTGGTCAAAGACCTTTTAACTCAAGAGGGAATTGAAGGTAAGAGGGGAAAATGGATAGCCAACATTTTGGAATATGACATAGAGATTAAGCCAACAAAACTTATAAAAGGACAAGGGCTAGCCAAACTAATCACTGAAACCAATTTCCAAGCCCTTGACATCAATGAACTGGATAACGAACACGAGATGGCGACTCCACAGATCAATCAAGCCTTCTTACAATCACCTTGGTATGCTAACATATGTTTTGTATTGTTAAACCTGCAAGCTCCTCTAGGGTTATCTAGAACCAAAAATAGATTTTTGAAAATGAAAGCTTCAAAGTTTTGTATCATAGATAATGTATTATTTTGGAGAAATCATGAAGGTATTTTGCTTAATTGCCTAACTTTGGATGGAACTGATAAAGTCCTTAGAGAATTTCATGCAGGAGATTGTGGAGGGCATTTGTATTGGAAATCAACAGCTGATAAAATCCTAAGGGCTGGATTTTATTGGCCCCCCCTGTTTGTTGATGCAAAAAAGTTTGTGATGTCATGTCATAAATGTCAGATTTTTTAAGGAAAGAAAACATTTTTGCCCTTACCCCTCAAACCTATTTCAACTGAAAAACCATTTCAACAATGGGGCTTGGACTTCATTGGGGAAATTCACCCTTCATCCTTTGGCCAGCATAGATGGATTTTAACAACTACAGATTACTTTACCAAATGGATAGAGGCCATACCTTCTAGACAAGCCAATGACTCAATCATCATGCAATTCCTAGAAACCAACATCTTGTCTAGATTTGGCTACCCGGAAAAGATCATAACAGACAATGCAGCTGCCTTTAAATCCAAAAGAATGATCAGTTTCTGTCACAAATATCATATTACCCTAGGTCATTCCACAACCTATTATCCTCAAGGCAATGGCCTAGCTGAGTCCTCCAATAAAAGCCTCATCAACATCATCAAAAGGACCTTGGAGGAGAACAAACAGAATTGGCATAAGAAGCTGGTAAGTGCACTATGGGTAGATAGATTGACCACTAAAAGATCTATTGGTACAAGTCCATATGAATTAGTATATGGTCTGGAAGCTTTCTTTCCTTCATCTCTTGGGATCCCAGTGATCAAATTACTGTAGGAAATACAAGCAGAACCTAATGATATCCAGAGGAGGATCAATCAAACAATTCACTTGCAACAAACAAGGGAAGAAGTGTATCATAGAACCCAGGTTCTACAAGAGAAGCTGAAAAAGATGTTTGACAAAAGAACAAAAGCTGAAGACTTTTTTATAGGAAACAAAGTACTGAAATGGGATTCTAGGAGGGAAGGCAAAGGGAAACATGGCAAATTTGATTTTCTTTGGAGAGGACCATTTGTGATTCAAGCTGTGCAGGGTAATAACACCTTTTTTCTAAAGAGTCTGGATGGTTCAAATAATGAGGAAGGCCCAGTGAATGGGAGAATGCTCAAGCACTACTATGATCCATGAATACAACACAATTACATATTGTACATAAATATGTGTATTTTCAACAATTTTCTTTGACAGTAGATAGATAGAGAACCAAGTACAATGAATTTTGAACAAAAATCAGTGAATTGTATCAAGTGTGGTGTATACGCTGAATGTTCCACAAGAAAATATGAGGAAGGTCTACAGAATAGAGAACCAATAATAAACAATGATACAAGCCAGCAAGACATAAAATGATAATTCTTGCACAGGTCAGGTCAAAGGACACTGCATACAAGCTCATAAGATTCAGATCAAAGGTGTCCATGCTAAAGAGGATTCGTTGCAGAAAGAATTGAAAAATAAGGCCATCTGACCTGCTATTCTTGGCTTTCCACTAGGAAAAGCCATCCCCAAGTGCAACCACTATTAGGTTCCTATACCAATAGGTTTCATTTTTCATGATTGACAGTGGAAGGGCTAAATATGTTCATCATTGCAGGCTGCAAAGGTTCCATATTTTGTATACATACTAGGAAAATAAAAAAATGAAAAGAGGGTATGCCTTAAATGAATAATCAAAAGGGAATAAAATCAATTGGTCAAAAAGAATAGTGAAAATGAACCCCAAATTAAAGACCAGGAAAGTGGCTAGTCAAAATGCCACTACTATCTTATTGGCAGCATCATAATGCACAAATACTGTTGCTAATCATACTTGATGGATGGCCCAACATTTTAATCTAGACCATGCCATGTTTAAATGGCTTGTTGCAGAATAGAGAATGATTCCTGTCCAAACAGCTCAAGCTTGGAAGCTGACTAGCTAGGTAGAGAAATGAAGGAGCCCAACTGCTTAATCTGGGTCCTTGGAAGAAATAAGGGTAGATTTAGATAGAAGTGCAGTCAAAAGAAAAGAGGATAATGATGGTTTGCTAATTTAAGTGCACCCAGTTAAAGTGAAGAAAAAATGTTAGGATTATTAAGCTGGGTAGGTAGTGTGAGGTTGCAGAAGTAAAAAGGCCATTACCATTTGGTGTATCAAAGAAAAACTAATCCCATTCAGGGTATTGGCACCATGGCAGAGGTTTGATGACATAACAATGGAAGCATGACTAATTTCCCCTTTTTCCCCAAACATCATTTATTAACATCCTCCTAAGGACCTTGGGATCTACTCGAAAGTCCTGTTTCACTTCATTCCATAACAAGTATCAAGTCAAATTATAAGTTTACTCAAGGAAAAGAAGCCACATTTCTTGTGTAAAAATCATTGTTCTGAATTCCACTTATTTTCTATCTCTAAGTTTTACTTCTTAAAGCTTAGCATTTTCCCCTACATATTCACCTCACAAAGTCATATTAACAACTAATTTATTATTTAGCTCCTTAGACATTGTTCCCCTTCCCTAGTTCTACAAAAACTATATAAAATCCCCAAAAATCTAGTTAAATACCCTCCCCCTAGAAATATAGCTATAAACTCATGTCTCGGGAAATACTTAGTCCATCCGGGACTACTATTAACCCTTGACCGCCCTAGACTATGGTTGTGATTAAATCCTTTGATAAAAATCATTTACCATAGGTTCCCCTGCTCATACACCCCATCTGTACCCCTACCGCGCCAATACATTTGTTTGTAATGTTTGAAATAAACATTTACAACGAGCACGCATTATAAACCCACTAACCCTAAGTCTAAACGCACCCCCGCTCACATTTTTTATTAACAAATGGGCGGGTCCCATGTCTTAAATTTCCGCCACCACATACTCCCTGCCAGCCGTCCGATCGTCGGCCCCACAAATCCAAAGGTGGGCGGTCGATTTCACCAGGAAAGCGGCGAAGGTTTAGCGTCCGGAGGGTTTCACCGCCGTACCCCCGCCACGCGTCACCATCCTGGGTTGTTTGGAGGCCCCCCCCCTTATACCGCTTATGACCCAAGGGTGGTGTGGGGAATACCGGAAACCACCCCCGTCACCTATGACGTCATACCCACGTCACCTATGACGTCACCACCCGAGTTCCCCGCCGCTGCTCCACGTCACCCCCACGTCATCCACCCACGTCCACGCCCTACCACCGTGTCACCGCCTCGTTGTCATCCTCGTCATCCGCCACGTCACCCTGCCATACCTGGGACCCATCGATGACGTCATGTTGACGTCATTGCCGAAAAGCACCAAAAACCCAAAAAGTCCCAATTTTGCATAAAACCACGTGAAAGAGCCGTTTTGTGTCATTTTCATTGGTCGTTTGGGAGCGTTGTGCATGCGGACTACGTCTTTTTGCTGCCTAAACTTGGAATTCACTCACCCAAGCTGCTGCCGCCCTCAAATTTGACTCAATTTCTTGCCATGGTACCAGTTCAACGCCCTCGGAGCTGCAAAAACCAGGTATTTGCCCATAGTCAACCTATTTCACCCATATTTTCGCCATTTTTCTCCTAGTTACCTGCATAAAATTCTGCAAGCTCCTCACTAGTCCAATTATCTACTTAAAAATTGCCTAAATTTGCTGGTAAAGTTCCTGCTCTAACGAAACTCGATAAACCCGCGCCCTTCTACAAAATTCACCGTTAAAAAGTGATTTTAAAACCTAAGCTTGCCGGCAGAAGTTCATACAGTTATGCATTGATCCCTTTACTAGAATTCCCTATGCAAAACTCCAGCTACTTAGCTCAAAACATTCTGTTTCTCTCAGCAGATTGCCCCACAGTCATCAACCCAGTAAAAACTCTATTGAAGCTCTGTAATTTGCCTTTATCATAAATACAGACAGCTAAAGCCACTACCAAAGACAAATTCAGTTTACAATCTTCAGTAATTTCATTAATCCTAAGCTCAAGTGTTAATCTTGAAAATATTTCAATATGGCCACTCCATCAGCTCTAGATGTTGCTCCTATCAATCCACCTAGTAAGGAGCTTGAAGCACAGCCTCTAGTTGACAGTGATTTCCTCATTCAAGATTCTGTTGGAGATAGAAACCACTTACAGACCTTCTGCCAGCTGAGGAATAGCTACTTGAGCAGCAATGATATGTATGGCATCTGGGAGTCAAATTTGCCCATCTATTTCTTGCCTTCTATGAATATCTTTCCTGAAATCATTCACCTTTGTGCTGAGAATTATGACCAAAGCCTCAGAGCTGTTAAGTCTCCATCTGGGAGCATACTCTTTCACATCACTCCTGATTCCATCAATCAGATGCTCAACTTCAAACAGACCCAACTCCTCTTCCCTTTTTCCATAAAGCACCTGCTGGACGAAGGCTCCAAGCTCTCTAGCACTGAGATTGCTACAATTGCCAAAACTTTCATGAGAACAGACCGCCAACCTACTGGGCCACCTCCTTTCCTGTATGTGAATTTCAATGAGGTAGGCAAGTTGCTTGTAGACATGATATCCTCTGTGCTGGGATTCTCAACAAGTGAACATATTGATGAAACAGCATTGGTCCTTTTGTCTACATATAGCCTTGGGAAACCCCTTGCTATGAAGTACAACTATGCCAAGTTTATTGCCAACAAAATACATGACCAACTGCTAAAGCTGAACAGGGAGGCAATATTTAAATATTCATCATACATCTATCACCTGTTCATGTACTATCAGACAGATTTCTTCCAATGCCCTATCAAGAAGCTGGATTCACAGGGTGAGAGGAGGTCTGTTATCGTTTGGTCTTCAATTTTCCATCAAGTCCAGAACTCTCCTTATTCCTACTGTGAGTTCATTGACCAGTTTGTCTATCCAGTCACATGCCTCTTGAAAAGAACTCCTCCTCCCAGATTGTCAAATGACGTGCAGAAAATATTACAGCTGTGCAAGAATTATAAAATAGGTGATTGGTATCTATACCAAAATCACACTATCATTAGGATTTATGGCTGTGAGCTCTGTCCTTATAGGCTCCCAAGATATGTACCTATGATATTGTTTGCCTTGGAATACTATAGGCAACTCATCAATTCTGATCTTACACATTTTCATAGTGCCAAGAAGAAAGCCAACCTGAGATTCAGAGATCGTCTAGGCCCCTTCATCATGAATAAGAAAGATGGTTGGCAAGAGGCTGATCAAATACTAGGGCAACAGCTTAAACTTAAAAGGAGTTTCTGGTGGGTCCCTTATGACCCTGAGGGTTTTATCAGTGCTAGAAGAGTCAAATATAGGGTGTTAGCCTATAAACATTGTCCATATCCACAAATTGAACATTTTGCCAACCAAGATGAATGGGTGCCAAGCACATTAGTTGAGGAATTTACTCAAGAAGAGACAATGGAGCAAACTGTAAAAGATTTAGAAAAAACTCTTGACTTGGATTCTTTTCAGCAGGTGACATTCAAGCTACCAATCCAAGTCAGAGAAGGCACATCCACTGCTACAACCCCACAGACCATCCAGCAGTCATCTACAACAACAACAGCCACAACAAAAGGAAAAGAAGTGATGGATGCACAACAGGAAATAGAGGGAGAACAGGCCACCACTTCCAAAGATCAGATTCAAGGGCAAGCCCCTCTACAACAATCTGAAGCATCATAGCTTCTAGTCTTACAAACTCGTCTCAATGAGGAAAGAGGTAGAAAACAAGATAGAGAGGAGCCCACACCTCCAAGTGGGTCAACACAGCAACCAGAGGCCAAGAGGCCAAGAATTGACCCTCAGACTGAAGAACACATCAGTGAAGAAAGGGTAGAGAGCCAAAGCAGAGAAAGAGAATCCAGTCAGCAAACTGCTACTAGCTCATTCTAGCAAGAACAAATTATCCAGCAAACTACAGAAGTGTCGTCTTCCAGGCAGTAGGGCAAGCAACCAGCTGGTATCAAAGGAGCTTTTATAGAAATTATGGCACAAAATGAACTCTTGAGAGTACAACTTTATGATCAATTCTTAAGGAGAACACCCTCCAAGCAACAAAGATTGATGGAAGCATATGATATCAAGGAGGAAAAGATGATTTTGACTCATTTCAAGCCTAAGGTTCCAAAGCCCAAATCATCTGCAGACTACACAAAGACAAATCTAGAGGTCCTCTCCAAGGACATACATCCCATGGATCAAATTGAACTGCACAAGCAGATAGGGGAAATGGTGTATGCCACACTTGCAAACAGGGCCATGCTAGCCCATCAGTTAAAAGAGTCACTGAAAAATACAAATACAAAGTTAGATTTGGAAAGGATGTCTTCCACTGCTAAAGACAATCGGATTAAAACTTTGGAAGACATAATTATTGATCTAGGACATGATCCTAAAGATCCAAAGGGTATCAAGGCCCTTATGAAGGAAAAGGAGGATGACATTGCTGCACTTAGAAAGCAGGCAAAGCTACCTGCAACCATTCACCCTCAAACAGCAGAACTTGCATAGGAAAAAAAGATTGATGAGACCATGGATCTGCTTCTTAAGATGAATCAGAGAATACTACAGATGGAGGCAAAATTGGAAAAGGCATTGCAAGACAAGCAAGGGGAGTCAACCTCCCAACCCCCTCAAACATCTACAACTCTTGGCTCTGCTCCTCCTACACAAGCAGCAGCAGCCCCTCTTGCTATTCCAACACCTACAACAGCAACATCAACTACAGAGGCAACAACAGCATGGAACATCCAGTATGAGCATGGAAGATCTAATGAAAGCTATCAAGGAACTTGAAATTCAAGTGACAGAAATAAATGAGGCCAAAGAAAGACTGGCCAAACTAGAGGCCATCTATGATAAGTCCAAAATGACAGTGGCCGAGAAGCAAAGGGAAATAAAAGCCCTAGAGACCAGAGTGAAAGCCTTAGAAAAAGAACTGCTTCTAGGCAAAACTATGGCTGAGATCAAAAATATTTTGTGGACCAAAATTGGGTAATCAATTAATGACCAATGGAGATCAATATAGGCTATACATGAGAAAATTGAATTAATAGGCATAACTCATATTAAAATACAGAAGGCCAGAACAACACTGGGAATCATGCCTGAGTAGGCTAATAAGATGATACATTTCCTGAATACTCACACTAAGGAAGAACTAGTAGCACTAGATATTAATAGGTGAACAAACACTATCCTAACAGCTAAGAAAGTGCTGACCTTAAGAAATTTCACACAAAATCTAGAAAGGAAGTGTCAGGATATGCAGGCAGAAATAGATGATTTCAGGGAAAAAATAACAGCATTGCAAGATAGAGGATTACCCAGCCTAGTGACTGGTACTGGAAAACTGTTGTCCTATGAGCAATACATCACCAGGATCAACAATTATGTTGAAAATTAGATTACAGCATCTACCAGCTCCACAAAAGAGGACAATCTCTGTATGATAAATTGGAGAATTTATTTTTTATTGAGCATGAGATCAATCATCTATTTGAAGTGCCTCCAAATTTCTATAGATATACTGAAGTAGATGAAACATTTATAAAGATAAGGAGACATCAACTTCCTCTAGCTGATTGGTGGCAGGCAATGCTAGAAGTACTACCTAGGTGATTTAGGTATATTCTTCCTTTTTTGTCATCTTCAGATCTCAGTCACAGTACAGATCAGCAAAGAATCAAGCACGCAGGTATTACAAGAAGCATCAGTACAGTGACTCAGCAAAACACTCAAACAGTGTGTTCAGCAAACACAGATGAAAAAACGCAGCTACAACCAACTTTGTTGATCCAAAAAGCCAAAATTTGTCTGACAGAAAGACAAATGCCATATTAATATTTACTGCTGTGGTTATTTTCTTTCATTTATTTCTATAAGAGAGTTGGTGATGTAATTTATTACACAATGACTCATTGTCTAGATATTTTATCTCCTATTTTTGTATATATATACCCTCATAGAACGTATTGGGGGTCGGTTGTTGTGAAACTCTCTCAGAAGAGCTGCATTGTATATCTCAGACTCTTGCTAATACAAATTGCTGGTGGAGTTCCTGGTTCCTATACTGTCTGAAGGTGGAAATGAAGGACTGTGTTATGTTGCAGAATTCCTGTGTCGTTTAATGGAACAATAAGTTACTCTGAACTATGTTTTTGTCTTTTTGTATTTGCAAAAGTTCACATATGTTTCATGATCATAGTAACAAGGAAAAAGAATAGCTTAGGACTTGTTTAAATACACCCTATGCTCAATCTCTATTTCTAATATGTTTTCTTCAGAATCAGCCATGGATGTGAATTCTTAATTGCTCATATTCAAACTGATTCTTTCACTATGAATACTGTTTAGGAATTCTTAACTACTCTTGAACAATATTCTCACTTTCTCCCCTTATTAGCATAGTGAAAGAGTCTTAATTGCCTTTCACTCACTAATGTCATAACTTCATCACCCAAACTCGAATGATTGTCCCACAGATGCCTATCTGGCTTTGCAGCAAAACTATTCCATCAAAGACATTCTTCAGCAGTATACAGTCATGAACTCCATTACCCAATGGCTCAAGATGTTCTGTAATCTATATACGAGCTCTGTTTGAATTCACCAACTAGCCAAACTTAAAACAAAATCAGTGCACCATAACTAGCCTAAAATCACCCACAACAACACTAAATTATAAAGAGAGAGCCCTCTCTGGTTGCAGGTAGGCTAGGACCTGTAACTAAAAGACTGTTTAGTGGTTACCTCGGCCGTATTCCCTTTGAGATGCAGGGAACAACCCGAGTGATAACACGTCCAACCGTAAAAATTTGTTGTGTGCATAGTTCAGCTAGATTGATCTCAAATTGAAGTGATCGGTGAATTAAATCAGGTTACCATAAGGTTGTCATCTAATCCAAAGGTATGTCCAGTTATCGACATTTTAGTTGCAGATATTCTGGAATTTTACGGCTTAGTTCTTAGTAGAGATTGGTCAGAAAAACTTCATGGATACTTTGCAACTGATTGGTCGCACATGTGGCTCCCTTACAATGGTAAACCAAATCAAATAAAGGTTGAGAAAGAAAAAAATCAGAAATACATAGTAACAGAACTGGAAGGAGAGAATGAACCAGTAGCATATAACAATAATATCATTGGCGACTACTCACTAGATTCTTTCCTAGGAAATTTTAATGCTCATACTTCACCTTATTTAGAACATTCTGTTTTATCTCAAGTAGAAAACTTCTCTCAAACAGATAGTTCTAAATGTATTAATTTTATAGATAGTCCTGTAAATAAATCTTTATTTTGGAATTTATTTTTTGACGGTTCTAAGTCTAACGAAGGAGCAGGAGCAGGATGCATGTTAATCAGTCTAGAGGGAAATAAAACTATGCTAACTTTTATACTCGAATTCGATTGCACCAATAATACAACAGAATATGAGGCTTTAGTCCAAGGACTATACAAAGCAATCAGATTAGACATCAAATATCTTCAAGTTTTCAGAGATTTTGAAATTGTAATCAGACAGGTACGCAATACTATACACTTTTTATCAGGTCATTTAAAACATTACCAACCTTTAGTTCAAGATCTGACTGAACACTTTATAGCATTTAATATTTCATCAACTCCCAGACTCCATAATGCTAGTGTAGACCTCCTAGCTAACATAGCTTCCAAGCTCATTCCTTCAAAATACTATAGCCCTGATCGATTTTCAATCGAATTAATCTTTAGACCCTCGATTCCTGATAACATTACCAATTGGAGGATCTTCAACGACGATCCTTATATTGTGAGATTTCTCACATTTGAAGGATCTTACACCAATGAGATAATTGATGAGGACCAACATGACAGACAATTGCAACAAGATAGCACTAATAATGTTATACCAAAGTCAATAGTCAAGTTAGAAGACCTTTATGATTTGAAATATCGATTCAAAATATCTACCAATTCAAAACTGCAAAATTCAACTTTGAATTATGAATGAGTAAATCTAGGAACTGATGCCAAACCATAGAATATCAACCTAGGCCTTGGCCTAGCTCCAGAAGAAAAATTAGTTTATATTTGTCTCTTGAGACAATACAAAGGTGTTTTTTCTTGGAACTATGATGAACTCAAAACTTATGACACTTCTATCATCCAACATACTATCCCAATGCTAAACGATAAAAAACCTGTCCAGCAAAAGTTGAGAAAAATCCATCCCAATATAGAAAACCAGATCAAATCTGAACTCAATAAGTTATTGAAAGCCAAAAGCATTTTTCCCGTTTGACATTCCAAATGGGTTTCCAATTTGGTTCCCGTTAGAAAGAAAAATGGAGACATTAGAATTTGCATTGACTTTCAAAACCTTAACAAACCCTGCCAAAAGGATAATTTTCCTTTGCCTCCCATGGAGCAAATACTATAGGCAGTTGCAGGATCAGAATTAATGTCCTTCTTGGATGGTTTCTCCGGCTATAACCAAGTGTTGGTCCATCCTGATGATCAATTAAAAACCACATTCAGAACCAAATGGGGCACTTACGCGTATCAAAAGATGCCTTTTTGTCTTATCAACGCTGGTGCCACATTTTAAAGAGCCATGGACATCACATTCAAGGGATTAGTTAACAAATCAATGGTAATCTACTTGGATGATATAACTGTATATTCCAAGAAACGAGGCAATCATCTTAGAGATTTAAAACAAATCTTCCAACATTGTCAAAGGTATGGAATTTCACTTAACCCAAAAAATTTCGTTTTTCATTAAGTGAAGGAAAACTTCTTGGATTCATACTGTCAAAAACTAGAATTCATATTGATACTGACAGAATCAAGGACATTTCTGAAATACCCCTACCTCACAACAAGAAAGCCATGCAATCTTTCCTTGGCCAAATTAATTTTGGAAAGAGATTTGTTCCATATTTTTCAAGAATCATGTCTCCTTTACAAGCAATGGTTAAAAATAACTCAAAGTTCAAATGGGGCCAAGATGAATATAAGGCATTCAATCTGATCAAACAAGCAATTGTTAATGCTCCATCTTTAGCAACTCTAAATTTTTCCAATCCTTTTATTTTATATACATTTGCCTCTGATGGATCATATGATGCGATACTCACTCAAGCAAATCAAGAAAAGGCAGAAGCTCCAATTGCTTTTTTCAGTTCAAATTTATAGGGGGCTGAGTTAAATTATTCAGATGAAGAGAAACAAGCTTATGTTGTTTTCAAAGCAATTAAATATTTCAGACCCTTTCTGCTTAAAACCCATACAAAAATCATAGTATAGTTTCCAGCGGTAAGAAATATCTTAGTATAGAAATATGTGGGTGAGAAAAGAGCCAATTGGGTTACTGCCTTATAGGAATATGACGTAGAAATCAAACAAACAAGTATTTTAAAAGGTCAAGGCTTTTGCAAAATGTTGGCTAGAGCATCACTTATTTTTGAAATACCATCCGCAGAGATACAAATGTATGAGGTAAGCCTAAACGATGTTGAAACATTATATGTTGATATCATATTTTATCTAAAGAATGGATATGCTCCTTCAAACCTCGATAATACCAAGAAAATATCTCTAAGGTTGAAGGCTAAACAATATCAACTCATGAACAATGTTCTTTTTAGAATAAATTATGATTCTATTCTCCTTAGATGTCTTGAGAAATCTGAAGCTAAAAAAGTCTTGCGAGAGCTCCACGATGGGCCAGAAGGCAAACACTATGTTGGAGACGCTACTGCACATAAAATCCTATGCACGGGCTATTACTAGCCCACATTATTCAAAGATTCACATAACTATGTAAGGAAATGTCAAGTTTGTCAAACCGCTACTGGGAGACAAAAGAAACCATCATTGCCACTACAACCAATCAACATTGAGCAGCCTTTTAATAAATGGGGATTGGACATAATAGGTGAGATCGTTCCTCACTCCTCTAAACATCATAAATATATCCTTATAGCAATAGATTATTTTACTAAATGGGTAGAAGCAGTTCCTCTCAAGACGGCTAATGTCCAGCACATCATCGAATTCATAGATCAGTTCATAATCACCAAGTTTGGGTTGCCTTCTACTTTAATGTTTGATAATGCATCATATTTTTTTGGTAATGCGATGACTGAATTTGCACTCAAAAGGGGTTTCAAGCTTAAATACTTTGCCAATTATTACCCACAGTGGAATGGGTAAGCTGAATCTACAAATAAAAACTTAATCAGAATCATTAAGTGAACCATTGATCAAAATCACAAAAATTGGCATAAGTCTTTAATATATGCTTTATGGGAAGATCGAATAATGCAAAAAGCCTCCATCGACACTTCTCCCTTTAATTTAGTTTATGGGAAAGAAGTGGTTCTTCCAACTCATTTAGCAATTCTCTCTTTGGCCTTAGTTCAATATATTGATGAAGCACCAACTTCTTCCTTACAACTAAGGCAGTTGGAAATAATTAAGTTAGAAGAATAACGAGAACAGGCCAAAATAACTCATGCTCATCACCAAGCATTAGTAAAAGCTTCTTTTGATTCAAACATGACATTCAGAAAGGACTTTCAGATGTGAGATCTAGTTCTAAAATGGGACAAGGCTCATGAGGAAAAAGGGAAACATATGAAATTTCAATGAATGTGGCTTGGCCCTTTCCAAATCGTAGAGGTCATAGATCCATCTACTTTTATGTTACAGGATTTAACAGGAAAAAGAGAGTCTTTACTTGTTAACAGACAGATCCTCAAACAATATTTTCCATAGGAGATCATTCTTCTATCTTGTAGATTAGTTTTTATTTTTATTTTCATAATAAAACCAGTTGTAAATGGTTACATTTGGAATTCACGAAAAAAGATACAAATTATCTTTTAGATTTTGTTTTTTCACTTGTATAAATAGAATTATTTCTAGAAAATTGATCATTATTATTGAAAGATATAGTTAAAGGCTCTAGGCCTAGAAATGATACTAGTTTCAACCTTGTAAATTTTGATGAAAAGCGGCCTTTAGTAGGAAATGGTTTTATATCAGTCCAATGAAAGGTATTAATAACAAAACGAAGATTCTCTGTAAAAAAAACTCTTTCCAAAAACTCTACCATTGTCGTCCAGAGCTATCTTAAGGAAACAATGACTTCCTCCCCACGTAGGGAATTACAACCTTCAGGGAATAATCCGATGAACACTTTAACTTAAAGAGTAAGAGGTCTCATCACGAGCTGACTTATCATGATCATAGATATTATAGCTTGTTGACTTTGCCAATACTTCATACCACAACAGGGAAATGACTCAAGATTGTTGCAATCAAAAGACAAGGGGTCTCATCATGAGCCAACTTGTTCAGCAAACACACTGTCATAAATTGGCTTTTTAAACCAAGACATTGTTCTTTAAGGGTAAAAAGAAAATAAAAGCAATAAGTGTGGATATGGATTTCTCTTTGAAAGTTGTATATTTCTCTAAGTGGGATATAAGATCATTACTGGGTAACAGGTAATCCTGTTGAGGCTATAAACGCCTGCTGACAGTAGAGGCTCTACCTACGACAAATGAGCATATTTAAAACTGATTTACAAAGAAGGCTTTGTTTTTATCTTTACAAACCACGTAGTAACTGATGTAGATACAAGGACTAGCTTGAGGGTTCAAAGTTAAAAATAGAAGAAATGAAATATCATTGATAGGTAAAAGCATAATGTACGTTGTCTTTCTATAATAAAGTTTGATTTTCTGGAAAATTTTCTGTTTTGGAAGTATAGAAAATTCAAAATAAAAGTAAAGATAACTGGTTCTTCCAAGCAAATCACCAATTGTTGTGGCCAGCAACAACCCCCCTTCTTATTTAGTTTTATTACTAATACTAAATAAGTGGGGGCCCTTAGCCAAAAATTTAAAAATCAATTAGTGCTTGTATTTCCTTTTTTAAATAAAACTTACCCTCATAAACTTAGGAGAATACCCTTGAAAAATCTTAAAAAGCTTAAGTTTTATGATAAGGTAGGATAAAATCACTCCTTAAGAAATATTGCATTGCAAAAAAGGATAATGGATAACCCCCTTACAAGCAGAATTCTAAGATTGTGAGATCACAATGTGAGACTACATATCAGAAACATATATCGCATCGCATGCCTCAAATATCACTTATGCTGAAAAACCTCAAACTGCTAATATGTGATGGCTCATATCACAAATAGTATTTGACAGAAAACACATCAACGGATAATTGTCATATGCTACGCTCTTAAGATATTGCGATATAGCGATATAGCGATATTACGATATAGTGATAAAGCGATATTGTGATATAGCGATAAAGCGATATTGCGATGTTGCGATCTGTGACACAGAGATCTATGATATTGCGAAGCAAAACACAAAATCGCTTCATCGCAGATCTTTCGAGCTCGTTGTTCAAAAAAGTATGTTCCATAAACTGAGACCTGGTTATGCAATTTAATGCGAATTAATGAGTTAGTTTCCAATCATTAATGAAATATGGTTTTGTGCTGATCGAAGAGCCATTTCACATAAGGTGGTATATTTTATATGTCTTCGGAATTTAAAGCTTTCCCATCACCTTTCCTTATTATTATTATCACCTCACTTGTAAACTGTAGGAACAAAGAACGAAGAACTATATAAAGTAGTATTCAGGATAT